>VDFB02329760.1:0-16142 GCA_007258455.2 Sequoia sempervirens
CAATCCAAGGTTTCTTGCTAAAAGAAAGGTTTACAGGTGGCAAGATTTCCATTTTACCAAATTACACCTGGCACTCTAAATTTACTCTGCTTAACACTTGGAGAAATTTAACAAATCAATAAATCTACCCCCACTATTCTTGACAGCGGTGAAAGGTTTACAAATAAATTTCAATATTTTAATTTATCATACTTTCCTCGATTTTACCCATGATAATTCATACTTACTCAAATTAATAAAAATCTCGGGTGGATAAAACTTTTAACTATATAATTATATTGAAATGCAAAATAAATGCAAATTTGTATTTTTAAATGATGGATATATAAATTTTAAATTTAAATTTAAATTATTTAGAGGGATGTAATAAAATATTACATCTTAAATATATATATATATTCATTTTTGACTTAATCCTTAACAATAATTAATCAGATAATGTTATTCAATTAAATAAATAATATTATTTAATTAACTAACAATATTATTTGATAGCTAATTGGGAATTTACACAGCTAAAATTAAAATATTATTCTATTTATAATAAATAAAATTAAATACTGACAATTAAAGTAACATTCTTTTAATTTTACAAACACAATTTAAAATTTCCAAACTAATCTAATAATTAATTAAATCTTCACAACACACATTAATAATTAAATTTAATGTTTAATATCAACCATAATACTAACCATTGTTGTATTAATTTAACTAATTAACAATAATGATACGCATCTAAATCAAACAATTAACACATTAAAATTGCCACTTACAATGAACGGCGTAAGGCAAGATGATACCAAACAGAATGGGAACTGATGGACGACATCATCAACCGACGACGGGACGACAGACAAAGATGGGGATACTTTCTTATCAAATCCCTAAACCACATCATATCATCATAACACAGTATCATGTGCATCCAAGCAAAACATATAAGTCAAATAGATGAAACAATCACCAACGTAATCATGAGTATACATCAAACATAAGCAATATTTGAACAACAACAACCACATGCACATAAAGGTATCATGGGAGTTCAATAACACGAGAGGCATTACATCCTCCCCCCCTAGAACTAGGCTTACTCTTGGAAGCCAAAATACAAAAAAAAAGGGAAAGGTTTCTCAATGCAAGACATATCCTCCCAACGTGAGTGTTGATCCATCATAAAATAACCATCAACCGAAAATGTCATAATCGTCAGAGTCATATAAGTTGTCATCCAAACCAATCCAAAATGGTAAAACAAGAACCAATAAGATCTCAAGGTACATAATATATTATAACAAGTATTAGTGCAATAGAAGCAACACAAGACGCACTACATCAGTCTCCTATATGGCATAATTCTCACAGGCTCTCGAATGAACTGCCTGTCTGCTACCTGTAGTCTCCACATCTATGCTCTGATGCTCTACATGGCGGTCATCAACTACTTCAATTGCTCTATGGATCCTACCTGCATCATCCCCTATTGGCTCTGTGATTATTGGTCTCTAACTAAATTCAAGTGTGCTTCTCTGAGGACATTGCCTAGCTATGTGGCTGTGCTGGCCACAAGAGAAACATCCTGCATTTCTGCCATTTCCTCTACCTCGAGGAGGTGCACCATCCTGCCGAAGTCGGCCCCTCCTAGCTATAGTCTGAGTGCTCTGAGTTGACTGGTCAAGCTGATAAAGTTGGGCTCGCAACCAACTTCGGATTCTCCTAGACAAAAGACGCCCACCAATCTGGACACCAATCATCCAAGTCTCATCCTCCAGACCACCATTATGACTATGGAAGGTAGGAGAACGTTCCCTTAAGAGGTCCATTATAAGTCTTACTATAGCTGAAACACCTCTTCTCCTAGGGAACCTTTCTCTTTCCCTTGCCATTTGTCGATTGCTCTCCTGTCTTGGGCCAAGCCGATTAAGAATTTCCTCAAGCAAGGGGCGTAATTGAGGGCTTAGATGTTCCTCATGACCACCCTCATGGACATTCAGAAAAGGAGTGCTCTGAAGACCATGCCTATCAAGATTGTGACGTCTAGGCATTTTCCTACAACACCACCGAAGAACAAGTCCCAAATATTAGATGAGAACAATAAAAGGGAAGTAAACAATCTCAAGAATCTAAGTACTATATTCATGCATTATTCACATACACATGAACTCACATCACCGGGAATCACATAACGAGGCTACACAAGGGTCCATCTGGACGCCGAAAAGCAGCATACTAATCCACAATACATAATCCATGAGCCAAGAGCCAAAATCCATCTCACATAAACCATACCTCACACTCAATGGCTTGATGGAGTTAGGCCACACACACATAGTGAAACCATCCAATCAAAGCCACACTGATCTATCTCTTGTTGTATAAGGTGGTTAGCCTCCAAGAGATAGTCATCACACATAGGTGGGTAGTGGGTCCTAGCTGTAAAATAGCTTCACATACCCCCATCCTCAAGGTTCCCTGCGTCTGCTTCCTCGTATACACTCACCAAGTCCGCCTCATACGTCCTTGGAGAGGAATCACAATACGACACATGGCTGACCTCGAAAACAACAACGATAAACTAGTTTAGCCACCAAAGTCATAAAATACACATCAAAGAAGATTCAATTTCAACAGTAAAGCAAGAAATGCGCGCAATTTCAACACTAAATCAAAAGTAACCATGAGGGCTACGAGAGAATAAGTCACAAAGTGTGGCTAAACCATTACAATCAAACATAAACAAAATTTCAGCCTTCAAGGTCAATTGAAAATCATCAACCATCATATAGGAAGTCCTCAATCTTCAAAATTGCACAATACAACACTGCGTGACTAGATACTAGCCACCAAACGAGGAAGGAGGGAACATCGTCCGGCTATAACAATAGCCCTCATGTGGTGCGGAGTGAGATCGCCATCCACATGACCCAGAGTGTGCTCCTCGGCTACACCCTGCCTCCCGTCGTTATGCAACATGGTCATACGCCAGCCGAAGAAGGCACACACTAACATATGCCGCATGGCAGTGTGTCTGTGGCTCTGTGGAAGTAGGCACACGCAGACACACCCCGCATAGCAATACCTCATGGAGAAGGCACACGTAGGTACTCACCATCGCTAGAGGTATACATGGCTAGGACATACCCATATGCTAACCGACCCAAACACTATCGAAAGCAAACATGAGTATCCCTCTACAAGTGTGTGAGGCCCCATTACGCTCATCACACAAGTAGGCTATCATAACACAATCTCATAGTGCGCCTTCATGTTTCTATGTACATGGCATCATGTCCTCGAGGTCAGCTTGCTACCATCAGCAACACAGCATCATCACCAGCACTGTGTCAGAACATCAGTGGGGTGTGGCATCGTATCCATTGCATCATGTCGGAACATGTGCAGATACGATGTATGCAATACATATATGAGCATATCAATATGGGGCTATCGAGCTTCACCTCTCATACAGACGAGGTTGACTCGCTAATGCCAGCTCAACATCCCTATGGACGGCCAGGCATAAACTAACAATCCAATGCTGCTATACTCAAAACTGTGGGGTTTAGGCTAGCACATATGGATCAAGTACCCTGATCCATTGTAAGGGAAAGTAGTGAGTATGTTTCCTTGGGATCGGTTGAGCTAAGACAGCTCTGCGTCGCAATGTGCGTATGCTACACACTCCGCCCAAGAAAACCTTGTGACTTCTACTACCCCTTCACGGATTGAGGGGCTAGAGAACCAAAAGAAAAGAATCTATGAAACTATCTTTTGGCTACTCATATATGTATAGATTTTCAACCACACGTGGGTTGGCCCTCAATCAGGTAACAAACATACAAACACACATAATGGTATGGTTAATCCCACACCAAAAACAACATATTATGTATGGATGGGTACACCGTATCTCCATCCTAAGACCTGTGGGTTATGAGCCCACAAAGCAAGTACGGGGTATTCACAACACTCAACCAATGCACAGTTACTGGTTTCTCACATTTACAAGGGAAGTACAATTACATACATAATTCCACAAGTATACTTATTTTCCAACAACTACGTGGTTCAAATGTTTACCTCCTTTCCACAATCCAACATGATCATCGTGATCACTTAAGAACTTCACTTAACAAATTCACTAGGACAACATAATGGGCTCATATGAAACCAGAGTGCCCAGTATATGAACCTAGTGCTCTGATACCAATGTGTAATGCCCCGCCGTGTGAACCCCAAAGGACAACAAACACCGTACAATTTTTTTTTTTGAAAGTGAAACATTGCAGAACATTGCATATGATGAATGTGTGCACACATTACACGAAAAACAATTATGCATTTACTAAATCATTCACGTCCTCTGGGGTACACGAAACGGTCATTACAAATCATAAACTTTTATCAAATGGAAGAGACTAAACAACCAAGAACACATAGTGATGACACACTACTATTAATGATCACAAGCATGGAAAATGATACATCATTTATTGCAATTCAAATCAGAGTTCCATAATACAACTGTAGAGCATATTTCCACAGATACAACATATCAAAGATACAATAGTTCATCACCTAATTTTTCCCTAATATCAATGGGAGAAGTACATTGAGTACAAGAATGAGAAATTAATGAAAAATAAGGTACAAAGTGACCAATCTCATGCCCACATTTTACACACTAAACAACTAGGCAAGACTGTAGCATCTTTCCTAATTTTGCAATAATTTTTATTTTATTTTATTTTATTTTAATTTTTGTGTTTACTTATAAGACAACAACAACACAATTCACTACTTATAGCTATATTCAATGATCACACAAGTTACAAGAAAGATAGAAGTGATTTACTAACTTTGGCAATAGAGTCTACTTACTTAGGTCAGCTTAACATACCTCTTACATTCTATTTTATCAACAAGTCCTTGCTCCCAATGCCTATACCTACAAGGTCTACATGACTTGGCACACACATAAGATCAAAGATAGTTAGCACATGATTACTAAGACAAGCTATATAAATCAATGGTAGTTTTTACGTTATCGAGAATAAACGACAAGTCTCAAACAAGACTCAGAAGAACAGTCCTAGGGGCCCGAACCTAATGCCTCGGGGGCTCATCACTTGATGGCCTTGCCTACGTATATAATTCGCAGAGGCACCGTAGTTCGACAACTTGAGTTGCTCCAACTCACCCACATGGGATATAACCATTAGTTTCCAATGAACGACTCGACTTTCTTCATACACATAACACTATAACACTGACATAAAGCAACATGCAACGAGTACAACATTGCTTGATTAGGAGACTCTTTCAAACAGTTTCGAAACTAGACTCACAACAACAAGGGTGTACCAATGCATAAAAGCCACCAAACAAATACACGTGCGAGGCATGAACCATCTCGCTCATAATCATAACCAAAGGCAAGGAGAATCATGGAACATGGTACACCCACGAACTCAAAATAGAAATACGATCAATGGAACACAAAGGTCTAATCATGGGAAGATTCCACACAAAATAGGTTTCCCATCGCCTTTGGAAACCTAACAACCTACCACCCATAACTTATCAAATGGGAGTGGCTTAAGCATTTACGAGTTCCCAACTTATCCAAAACATGTCTATACATAAAGATTACCTCAAAAGCAAAATAAAGCAAAAAGGAAGGTAAGATCAACATGGAACCACTAGTATGCATAAGAAATCAATTCCAATGAGCACTCAAAGTATAACCAAAATAAATATCCAAACATGTTCAAAGGGACTATACATACCCACTTATTTGAACGTGAACATAATCCAAACTTATTAAAGATAATGTAATAAATAATTAAATAATCCACTATGATTAAAAGCATTTCCTTTATAATATATTTTAAATAGATAAGCACTTGGGAAAACCTATAGTATTCAAAACATCAGTTTTTTTTTTTTTGATTTAAAATTCATAGCCTGTACTTTTGTTTACTTCAAATTGATTAAAACTTAACCTATATATATCTGTTATTTTAAACTAATAAATTTAATTCAAATGTAACCTGATTTTTATTGCAAATTAAATTTAATTAAAAGTATGACATTTACCTTTGTTGACTTCAAAATAAATAAATTTTAATTTAAAATCTACCATATACGGTTTATGAGAGTCACAAATCTAAAAGTAAAGATGTTTGAAAATCAAATTTAATTTTAAATAAGCTTGTAATTAAATCTAATTTTAAATGCACTTGAAACGAGTCGAGTTTTAAATATACTACAAAGATGAATTACCATTCTAGTAACTTACAGCGTAATGAAATTACCCATATCTAATAAATCAAGTCTTAAATATATCAAATTTAAATATACTACAAAGATAAATTACCATTACAGCAAGTAACTTAAGGGTAATGAAATTACCCATATATGATAAAAACAAGTTTTAAATAAATCTAATTTTAAATAAATCAAATTTTAAATATTCTACAAAGATAAATTACCATTAATCAAATTTTAAATGTACTACAAAGATAAATTACCATTACAGTAACTTACAGGGTAATGAAAATTACCCATATATAATAAAACAAGTTTTAAATAAATCGAATTTTAAATAAATCAAATTTTAAATATTCTACAAAGATAAATTACCATTAATCAAATTTTAAATGTACTACAAAGATAAATTACCATTACAGTAACTTACAGGGTAATGAAAATTACCCATACATAATAAAACAAGTTTTAAATAAACCTAATTTTAAATAAATCAAATTTTAATTTTACTTATTTATTTATTTTACAAATAAATTTAATCTAGATGTAAAATTTACGCAAATCACAAATCTATCAGTAAATGAATTTTTAAACAATTTTAACTTTAAATAACCTGCAAATAAAACTAATTTTAAATGCACTACCCCAATATTCACGACACTCATTTTAACTCCTCGCCATATCCATAATTACAAATAACCTAACTTGGTAAAAACATGCATTTATTACATGATATTATAAATTCATGAATTAATTAACTCTACAAAGATTTAAATGTATATACCTAATCTGTGAGTAAAATTTTAATTTAAAGAAGGATTGGCATTGTGTTCTAACAAATTTTACCATTTAAACAAGATAATTCAAACAACCTACTTCACATTAAATAATATTTGTATTCACTTTAATCTAAAGAAACTTGAGATAAGGTTACAACCTAATAGACAAAAATTATGTTGATAATTTACCTTGATAATTCAAGAGAGTGGATAAAATATTTATAATTTACTTTACTTGTGAGTAATAACTACCTATTAAACTCAAATGATCATATATTTATCTTTAAATCAAAATTTAAAATTGTCAATACGAATATTAATTCCAATTTAACAAAAGAAAATTATAGGGTAATAATAACTTGGCTAGGGTTAGGTAAAAAGGTAATTGACAAGGTTTCCACTCGGACTATTCTAAACTAATGGAATTAACAACAAATTTTATTCTGTTTTATTTTATTTATAAGTAACTACCATTTCACTGGATTATAAACAATTAATCTCAGATGTCTTAATCATTGTCCATATATATGCTTATCTACAAATTCATTTATATAAGTACCTATTCTTTACGAAAGAAAATAGCAAATATTTTATTTTATTACATTGATCTTTTTAAAATGTACATATAATTTAATTTATCCTTGTATAAATATAAATATTTATAAAGAAGAAAAAGGGGATTATTTAATAAGCATAAATATTTATAATAGACGGTTATAAGTAAAGAAAATGGTCTTAAACATATTAATTATCTTTATAAGATGCAAACACCTCTTAATTAAAAGAGCACTGAACATGGCAAGCTTTTAGGGAAAATAAAAAGAATTATTTTAAAATCTCAGAAGCAATCTTTAAAATCAGATTTTATTTTATTTTTGTTTTAACAATAATGCACATCACATGTCATAGAGGATTTATTTCTTAATTCATATTACGAACCTAAATTGTGTTGCGAAAAAGACTAGATGCAAATGTGATCAGAGAAGCTATTTAATCCACTACATGAAATCACGCCTAAATGCAACAGCTGCGGAAGTTTTCCAAAGGTTATAAAATTTACTGTGCTTTTCCAAGACTAAATGTTGCAAGCTGAGAAGAGTAGCGAAGGGTAAAGGGAGATTATTTAAATTTATGTACCCTACAAAATCTTTTAAATTTATGCACCCTACAAAATCTAAATACTACAGCTGAGATAGATTGCCAAGATATCAGGGGAATTAAGTATGTATGCAACAATTAGAAGGAATATCCCAAGGCCACTGGTGAAAGCAATAACAATTTAGCAGCCATTGAATAATCAAGAAAGGGGTTTAAAATTTAAAATGGCACATGAAGCATAACAATAGAAATTACCCTCACCCTTCTGGAGTTTCCTTGTGATTACATTGACCATCTGTGATAGATTGTCAATAAAAATTCACGAAAGTTATTTAAACTTTAATACTCCCTTTTGTTTAAGTGCTGCAACTGAGACAAGCTGATAAGATTTCAGAGAGGCTATTTAATTTTCTATCAAAAATCTAGGCTAAAATACTACAGCAGTGATAGGTCACCCATGGTATTAGGAAGATTATATACTCTAAGAAGAAATGACTCAATGCCACAGGGGAGAGAAATTAAGACACAACAGCTAATGAAGAATAATGAAGGGATTCAAATGAAGTTAACACATGAAGCATATATTTATAGAATACATGCAAACCCAATTTGTTTTGACTTTGCAAATCAAACAAAAATTAGAGGAACCAACCTGAAGAATTTGCAGCTTGAGATGTTGTGTTTCCCCCCTGCAACTTCTTCTCTCTTTTATTTTTTTATTTGTTCTTTTCTTCTATATCCTCTCGCCAAAAGTTTTCTTCTCCCCCATTTCTCCTCTTTTCTTTTCTTTTTTCCCCCATCACCCCCAAAATAAATTCCCGTAACAATCCAAGGTTTCTTGCTAAAAGAAAGGTTTACAGGTGGCAAGATTTCCATTTTACCAAATTACACCCGGCACTCTAAATTTACTCTTGGAGAAATTTAACAAATCAATAAATCTACCCCCACTATTCTTGACAGCGGTGAAAGGTTTACAAATAAATTTCAATATTTTAATTTATCATACTTTCCTCGATTTTACCCGTGATAATTCATACTTACTCAAATTAATAAAAATCTCGGGTGGATAAAACTTTTAACTATATAATTATATTGAAATGCAAAATAAATGCAAATTTGTATTTTTAAATGATGGATATATAAATTTTAAATTTAAATTTAAATTATTTAGAGGGATGTAATAAAATATTACATCTTAATATATATATATATATTTATTTATTTATTGACTTAATCCTTAACAATAATTAATTAGATAATGTTATTTAATTAAATAAATAATATTATTTAATTAACTAACAATATTATTTGATAGCTAATTGGGAATTTACACAGCTAAAATTAAAATATTATTCTATTTATAATAAATAAAATTAAATACTGACAATTAAATAACATTCTTTTAATTTTACAAACACAATTTAAAATTTCCAAACTAATCTAATAATTAATTAAATCTTCACAACACACATTAATAATTAAATTTAATGTTTAATATCAACCATAATACTAACCATTGTTGTATTAATTTAACTAATTAACAATAATGATACGCATCTAAATCAAACAATTAACACATTAAAATTGCCACTTAAAATGAGCGGCGTAAGGCAAGATGATACCAAACAGAATGGGAACTGATGGACGACATCATCAACCGACGACGGGACGACAGACACAGATGGGGATACTTTCTTATCAAATCCCTAAACCACATCATATCATCATAACACAGTATCATGTGCATCCAAGCAAAACATATAAGTCAAATAGATGAAACAATCACCAACGTAATCACGAGTATACATCAAACATAAGCAATATTTGAATAGCAACAACCACATGCACATAAAGGTATCATGGGAGTTCAATAACACGAGAGGCATTACAACTTCATCTTCTTCTAATTAACTAGGGTTAGCATGTGCACACCCTTAATCATCATTAGGGTCACATCCTCCATAATCTCCCACTTACTTCTAATGAGTCATTAGTCCATCTAACTAAGTACTTGCACAACCTTAATCATTTGGTTAGTCTAGCCCAATCCTCCTCCCATTTATGGCATGTGTCCTTAAGTCAATCTTATTAAAGGCTTTCTCCTTTTGGGCAAGGCACTCCACTTCCCCATGTGAATTTTTAATTCACCTTTTAATCCCCCAAGGCACTCAAAAGGAATTTTTAATTCTTTCACTTCTTCCCACATGTCCTCTCCTTATTCTTTATTCTTTCTCATCTCCCCATGAGAATATTTGAGGAATTTTTAATTCCTCACATGTCCTCTCACCCACATGGAGACAAGGACCTCCTTTATGAGGAGATCTTGTCCAATCCCAAGGTACTTTGTACCCCCCTCCATGTCATGTCCCATCCTTCCACCTCATATCCACTTCACCTTTTAAGGCAACATCACATGCCACATGTCAAGATGTGAGGGCTTGTGAGTTCTCAACTCACCTTAGCCCTACATCTTGATATTTGGTGGCTCAATCTTGGCCATCCATTTCTTCTAGGAATTCTCAAAATTCCTATAAATACCCCCTCTTTTCTCTCATTTTAGAGGGATCATTTTACTAGCCAAACTCTTGCAGTTTTGTTTCTCAATCTACACTTAACCATTTGCATCCATTTTGTCCAACTATCTTGCATCTCATACTTCATTGCATCTAATTGCCATCAAGGAGCATACACATCAAAGATCGAAGGGCCAACCAAAGGATCGATTCGACACAAGGTATAAAGTTTCATTTGTTGTTTTATCTTGTGTTGATTCCAACTTAGGCTAATCTTGAGGTGTAGGTTATTTTGGTGTTTATTTGCACTCTTTTATTTTTACTTATTTTCCTAGCAGCTTACATTGACCCATCATTTCTAGCATGCCCGATGGGACCCACAAGCGATGTCTCTCTTTCTTTCACATTTGTTATTTTTACATTTGTAGAGTTCGAGGGTTATAGAGTGGGCGGACACATCACGAAATGATGGTGAACACATCCCCTCTTTGTTAAGCAGACTGTTCTGCTTTGTGAACATGTCTGTGGCGGACTGTCGATAGAGTGGCGGTCGTGCATTTGTGGACACGTCTGCTATGGACCTATCGTGAGTGGCAGACCTATCCTCGATTGGCGGACTGTCACGTGGCGGAGACCTGTCTTGTGGTGAACCTATCCTAGCGAGTGAGACCTATCCACTACTTGGTGGCGGACTTGTCCTCACGGTGAAATTTCAAGTTTTGCCAATTGTATTTTTTGGTAAATTAGGCACATAGTTTAATTAAAGGGGGTCAATAAACCTTGTTTGGTGTGTTTGGGAAGGCTATTTGACGTATCCAATCCCCTTGCACCATTTGGTGATCCCGGGTGAAGAGAAATCATAGCTTTCAAGTTCTTGATCACCAATTTTCATTTTCTTAGTGGGACCTACTTGGGGATTTCATCACCCCAAGGGATGATTCCAACCACGCATACCGGCGGGGTATATAAAGGGGGGAGAGCAAAAGTTGTACCTCAATCCAACCACGTTGTAATTGACGAAGCGTCGGGATGATGTGAAGAGTTGGTCCGAGCCTTTAGTATCTCGCTAAGGTTCCTAACTCACGCTTGTAATGGGTTGGTGTTCACGGTTTGGGTCTCACGTATCGGGTGTATATCGAGGACTCCTTAGCAACCATGTGCATCCTAGAGTAGAATACTTTGTTGACCATATTCGTTTCTACTAATCTTAGGGTTATGTTGTTTGAATTGTCTTTCTCATGCAAAAACCAGTGATTATCAGTTTGGCCAAGTCTTTTATGATTGCTATATTTTGGGTCCTTTGCCTTACCCATCCATCAAAACATCAAGCTTAAACTTATCATTTGGCAGACCTGTCCTTATGCTGTGGTAAACCTGTCCTAATGTTGTGGCGGACCTATCCTTATGTTGTGGCGGACCTGTCCTAATGCAGTGGCAGACCTGTCCTAATGCTGTGGCGGACCTGTCCTTATGCTGTGGCAGACCTGTCCTAATGCAGTGGTGGACCTATCCTTGTGTTGTGATGGACCTGTCTTAGTGCTATGGCAGACCTGTCCTTATGCTGTGGCGGACCTGTCCTAAGGTTGTGGTGGACCTGACCTTATACTGTGGCGGACCTGACCTTTGACCAGCCTATATTATCACTTGGCATTCATTGTCTCTCTATTTTGAACATCGATACGACCATTTAGCATCCAAAACAAACATCTGAACGTCCGTTCTGAGTCTCCATCCCTTCGTTCTAAGAGTCATTTATTCTGAGTACTCTTTTGCTTGTTTCGAGAGTCATTCATCTATCCTGAGATGCTCCCCATCCGTCCTAAACCCACTTTTATCTCTGATCTTTGTTATTCCATATAAACCTCGTTGGAGTTGTCATCCAAGTTGACCTAGGTATTCATCCCTGATCATAATCATCATAGCTGGCTTAGGATCGCTATCCATCTTAAGTCAGTTATCCTTTCTGACCCAATCAATCCGCTTCTATCTCAAGGTGGATTCGGTGTCGTTATCATACATCCACCTTTCCATCAATACCTAGTGTTACCAAGGATCCTTCTAAAACTCAGTTGTGGATCTCGGCCTTCATCATATTTATCATCAAATCAATCCAACCCCCACATCATCAAATCCATCCAGATCAAAATCAAAAATCTAGATTAATCTAGTATCTACCAATCAATCTGATCCAATTTCATCGAATCAATCCACGTCGGTCTGACTGATCGTCATTTGCTAATCTCCCATCAAATCAAATCAATCTTTCATCATCCAGGTCTTTCTAATATCTTGATCCATCTCATCATCTTGCATGCCCGTTTAGACCCGATCACAGGAAAAGAAAATGGCTGACCAACAAGCCCTAAATGCCCAATCAAACAATCCTCAAGATCCCAACAACATAATGAACATTTCATCTGATCCTAACTATGGCGCTAACATCCCTCATGATCCCCACAATGGTACCTCATCACAATCCAATGTGGATGGTCAAAACACGTCACCACCTGGGGAGGAAAACATGGCTGATCAACCTGAGCTCACATTCGAGGAACACTTTAGCAACCCTGTTAATGCACAAATGACAGAGCGCCTTCTCGAAATACATGGCGACAAAATATTGGCTCACTTGATTGAAAAAGGTGTCAAGCTGCCGTCAGGTGTTGACTTATCCAAGTATGGCACCTCCACATCTAATGTACCCCAAGGTTCACATGACATCCCTACTAGCTCGTATGTACCCAATGTTCCTTTCATAGAAGGTTGGCATCAACCTGAATTCGGCAATGTTGTCCTGTATCCCGTTGGCAATCCCACACATCCCACCATCTTGGTCATGGGAACACCCCAAACCATTGACCCCAATGATCCTTTTGCCTATGGCATGCCACAAAACTTCCCACAACCGCAACCATTAATGCTACCTGCACCACTCCCCTCAAACCCGCCTCCTATCAACACTAGGGGCAGCCCTTTTGCCTCCTTTCCCCCACCTCTTGGGGCTATAAATCCTCCATCATCATCATTCGTACCCCAACAATCATCCCAATCCAACATCCCTCCACCATCATCATTCATACCCCAACAACCATCCCAATCCAACATCCTTCCACCATCGTCATTCGTATCCCAACAACCTCCCCAATCCTATGCTCCCACTAGTGCTCAACAACCTCCCTCACAAAACATCTCAACCGCACCTCAACCTCAACAACAACCATTGGTCAATCCCCTATTTTCAACACAACCATCACAACATCAACCGCAAGGAAATCAACCTCGGCCTTCAACCCCGACCATATCTCCATTCCTTGCATCCATCTTACACCCGCAAGTGCAACCACCACATAACATCCCATCTTGCCCAACACAGCCGCCAACCATGCATCAACAACCACCTTATCAATACAATTATTATAATCAGCAATAATATCAACAACAACCATCCTATGTGGCCTCGCAATAGTCACATCAGCACTCCCAATATCCACAAACCAATCAACAACACCTTCTCCATACTTCCCAATAGTACATCACCCACAACTATCCAACCAATCCATATCTCACCTCACAACAGCAACCTCTTTATCAACAAGGTCCCTTGGCATATCAGCAGGGGATACCACCTCCTCATTATCCATACGCCCATCTCCAAACATCATCTCAGAATCCACAACCGTCCTACCATCAATATCCATCCAACACACTGGCCAATGTGGACATACTAGAAATCAAAGCCGCTCTGAAAGATCTCCAAGCAGGGACTGGCAAACAATTGTTCAAGTTTGAAGATATATGCCCATATATGTTTGATCCCTCCATCTCATTGATTCCCTTCCCCAAACATTTTGAAATGCCAAAGTTTGACAAATATAAGGGGAACAAAGATCCTAAGGCCCACTTACAGGAGTTTTACTCCTAGTGTCAAGAGGTTATCCACAATGACAACTATCTCTTGTGCATGTTCCCTTGGAGTCTAGCAAGCAATGCCCTAGGGTGGTTCATGACCCTCGAAAAGGGATCTATAAAATCTTTTGCAGACCTGTCAGAAAAGTTTGTCTCCTACTTCTTCTTCAACTTGGAGAAAGATACTGATACCTTGGATCTCCTCAAAGAAAAACAGTGTGAAGGGGAAACCTTTACCAACTACCTCCAAAGGTGTCGTGCCCTCGCAAGCTGAATGAAAACCCCTTTGAAAGAAAAGGACATGGTCACCCTCTTCGTGAAGAACTCTCATCCCGACATGGCTCATAACTTTAGATTACATTGTATCACCACTTTCGCGGAGGTAGTAGAGAAGGGACCCATCCTTGAGCGTGCCCTTGTTGCCAAGGGACACATCAAAATATATAATCAAGATAAGGAAAAGTCATTCAACTACAAGCCACGTTTTTGGAACAAGAACAAAAATGTAGTAAATGATGGTGTTACTAATACTAAACATGTCCACGTGGCCAACACATCCCAGAGACAGCAACAATCCATACCCAACGCCATATCTTTACCGTAGGGGACACCCCGTCCTCCCCAACAGTCCAATCAAAATAATCAAGGGAATGCTAAACGCCAGTATGCTCAACTAGGAGAGCCTCTGAGCATCATTTTCAATAAACTATTATAGATCAACTATCCGATCACGTACCCTGTCACCAAGCCACTCGACGAATCCAAACCTAAGCCCGCATGGTTTAGGGAAAATGAATATTGTGAGTTCCATAAAATCAAAGGACACTCTTTGAATAAGTGTCAGGGTCTAAAAAACTACGTCCAAGATCTCATAGATTGAGGTGATATCAAGGTTGACCCCAGTCAAGCTCCATCATCCAATGCTCAATTGTAGATCTATCAAAACGCCTTTGCAAACCATAACCAAGGCCCGAGCACCTCCAACAGTAATCCTCAAAACAACAACACAAATAACATGAGCTATAAGAATGTACCCCTCAATTACGAGGGTATTATTCATTACATTCAGCAGGTAGAACCTCGTGTATCCATGATACATGTCAAAGCTAAAGACCCTCAATGTGCTATTACTACATGACGAGCCCACATCACCATTCCTGCAGCCTCTGCACCTGCCCAACTGACTCCTGTCACCTCCTAGTACAACATCCTTGATCACTTAGGAAAGACCCCTGCACATATCTCCATTTTGGATTTACTTAAGTCTTCCCCTGTGCATCAAGAAATCCTCAACAGAGCCCTACAGGAAACCCATGTGCCTAATAACATTGATCCCGCATAGTTCCAAGCCTTGGTAGGACACCTAGCTTCATCTCACCAACTGCACTTCAGCCAAAATGATATGCCCAACATTGATGTCAATCACAATCACCCCTTACATATTGAAGTCGTGGTTGCCCGACATAAAATAAAAAGAGTCTTGGTAGATAATGGCTCTGCCCTCAACTTGTGCACTCTAAAATTCATAAAACAAGTGGGGTATGCTCAAGCGAATTTAAGTAATCAGATCATC
>VDFB02329761.1:0-18233 GCA_007258455.2 Sequoia sempervirens
TGGGCACTTGTACGTTGGAAACCTGTATGTTGGAGAAGGATACGCTTTTCACCTGTCCAGCTCCTCCCTGTATTTAAAGTAGCCATGAACAACCACACCATTTCGAATTCTAGACTTCAATTTTACAATTGGTAGACCTATATCAAGTTTCAAAATGGATTTGTCAACAGACCTGCCATGTTTTGATCCGAACGCCGTTGGAAGCATCGTGGATGTTGCTGTCATAGACGCTTACGTTAGAAACGCAGGCCTTCGTTCCATCTTTCCCAAGTCCTCCAATACTGACATCAGTTGCACAAAATATGTCAGTTAAGTTACTGAAACCAATTAAAAGAAGAATAAATAACTGGTGAGGTTATTAAGAGTACCTGACACCGTGACCAGGGCCGCAGTTGATGTTGTGAACGCGGATGCCTGAGCAGCCTGTTTGTATCGACACGCAGTCGTCCCCTGTTCGTTCATTCATCAAACATGCTTACTATAAACATTGACAAAATGAAAAAACTGAAGAGATTATTAGGAATCCTATTGTGTAGACCTACCGCATGCCATAGAGGAATTGTGTATCTCAACATCGTTAGAATTCTCGAGATGAATTCCGTCTGTATTTGGGCTATCTGCAGGGGAAGAGATTGTCACGCCAACGACTTCAACCGAAAAGCAATTGTCGAACTTGAGATGACATTGGGGACTGTTTTGTATGGTTATGCCTTGCACGCTCACGTCAGAACTTCCATAGAATCTCAATGCCTGCCCAGATTTCGAATTACATATGAGCATGGTATTTTTGTTAATAAACGAAAAGTATCTATTTTCCAGCGAAAGTTAGTTTAGAATTAAAAGAAAACAGTTAAAGGAAAAAAAAGATTTGCTTCTGTAACATTTCTCCCTGTCATTTCTCACCGTTGGCCTCACACTTGGTAAACTGCTTCCTCCATTGCTACTATCCTGAAACATACAAAATCCCGACGTCTTTTGAATCCGTAGCCGTGGAGTACATAATATTGCAAATAGAATGACGTGTTGTGTTTATTTCTAAATTAGGATTTACCTCAACTTCTGATTGGGAAAGCTTCCACCACGCTGCCCCTTGTCCGTCAAAAGTGCCCTTGCCGGCGATAGTAATACCGTTGAGTTTTGAGAAATTTATCCATTCCAACGGTTTAGATGCCCATGTCCCTGAATTCACTGGCGCGATAACACTTCCATCAACCTGCTCAATTACAAAATGATTTCAGATATTTTTTGGCTTCTCTTTTGGATTCTAACAGCATGTCATTATTTAAATAGCATACCTGAAATACGATGTTCGATTTGCAGGGTCCGGAGAAGGTGAGAGGCCCAACTAGAAATCGATAGTCAACCGGAATGTGTAGTGTAGCCGAGTCCTTCTCACACGCTGCTTCCCATGCCGCCAGAAATGCCTGTTTCATCAAAACTCAATGTACAGTTGTAAATAAGGCCATGTAAAAACAAATGAGCTTCTATATATTTGAATAGAAGTATAGATATAAAGGTTACCTTGGTGTCATCTATGACTCCATCGCCCTTGGCACCCAATGTTGTAACGTCCACCACGTTCGAATCTCCGCTGGAGTTTGAAGCAATTAATGTTCTGCGAAGCAGAGCTTTGTTTCTGACCGCTCTTACTCGTACACACTTATCCTTCATGCCAAGCACAGCTAATACCACAACAAACATAACATAAACCTTTCTGGTCGAAGACATTTTCCTTTTGTGTTTGAAGCTCCACACTATGGACAACACAAAGCTATGTTCAGAAAAAAATGCCCCACCAGATTGCTTTAAATACATATGAGAGCTGAAAAGATAAACAAAAAAATCGTAGAATTAAGAGAGGAAGAAGTCCCCGAAAGGTATCCTACCATGTGCAAATCCACCATTCACGGATTAATTTTCTTTAAGTTTTCAACCTGTTACTGTTTCTAATCCATATAAATTTTCTTCCTCTCAAGGAACAGCCGATATTAAAGTCATAACACCCAAATCATAAGTAAGAAAAGCTTTTAGAAAAGTAGGCGTAATTGATCATCACATGGCGAAGAGCAAGGGCACAAAACATTGTCATACTGATTTTATGGGAAAAAATTAATGAATGTGGCCAAAACCAGTAGAATCACAGTCCATAGGCATTCCTCTCAATCCTATTCTTGTTTAATCGTAGTATTAGAGGCAAGATTACGTGTTAAGATCATGAATCATATTGACAAAAAAAAATGGAGCTATGTTTGTTTAAGCTTTAAGAAATCATGACGATTTAGGATTTCTTTAATCTACGTCAACATTAAGTGGAGAGAAAAATGCAATAACTAGCACTGCACACGTCAGTTAAAGTGTAATGTTATTTCAAAATGTAATAAGTAATTGTTTTCTCATGGAAAATTCTTCGGTGTATTCCATACGCACACTGGATCATGGTGTGCACCAGAAAATTCGGTGATTTATTGACTTTAGATAATAGGCTGCAAAATAATAAGATACTAAAAGCAGAGATAATGCATAAGACAAAACAAGATAAGATATTAAGCATATATCTTACGAAAGCATGTATAAAATATGGTTAGATTTCACATTATGAATTTTATAAATGTAGTATTCAAAAATTCATTCTTTCAAACTAAAAAAATAATTTATATCATCGATCAAATTATACATTAAAAATAATTTAAACATATATTTTTATGTATGTTTATTTTCTAATTATTAAATTTTTATTTTCTATTCATTAAAATTATTTAAATCTTATAAGTTCTAATTTGTATAGATCATTGAATTTATATTATATCCATAAAAAAATCAAAGATGCTTGAAAACTCAACAAAAAAAACCTTAATATTAATATAAATGAAACAAGGCTTAATATAATGTTATAATAGAAACATACAACAAACTAAATCATGCATATTAATAGGAAAATGTGATTCTCCTCTACACTATGAAATCTTCAAGAATTAATTATCATTTATCATTTATCCTCTCTTTTTTAGTAGAATACTATGTATCCTCTCTTTTTTAGTAGAATACTATGTGACAATTGTAAAATTTTCCTTTTTTTTCTCATAATACATTCTTTCAAAATTTTAATATATAATTATTATTAGATTAAACATTGACAAGATCATATTAAATTATATATTAAAATTATTTTTTATATTTATCTTTTTAATATTTTAATATTATTTTATATTTCTTTATATGTATTTGTGTTTATATGATGGAAAAAGAGGTTCTATGTATGAATAGATACTTCATCAAATATAGTAGAAATGATACATGGTTTTAGAAATGATTAGTACATATACAATCATGTGAACATATGTTTTCAATAAAGATATATCTAATATTCTTATTGCAAGTTTAGTTTAAAAGGTTGTAATTGATTATATTATAATTTAGTTATTTTAATTTTGTTGAATTCATTAATATTTTTATAGAATAATTATAAATATATTTGTAGATGATGAAAATGTGAATCACAAATAATAACAATGCAATAAAAGTGCAAAATTTACATTTCAATGATCACTCAATAAAACCTAAGATCTATGCATAAAATCAAATGATAAACAATAGTACCATAACAAAGACCTTAGAATGCTCTATTGTTTCTTTGATAAATACCTAAATGCTCAATGTAGATTTGTTCTTAGAATTTTAGCATAACCTTGATATCAACATGATAGAATGAAGGTTTCATGATTGATAGTAAAAGTGCTAAGATTTGATAATGAGAGTGCTAATGAGATTTTGATAACAACAATGCTATAGGATATGAATGAATAAAATCTTCTTATTTATATGCTCCACTTAATGTTTGATCAATGTTGGAGATTAATTAGAAAGATCAATGGATATGAAAATTTAATATACGATAAGACCCAATATTTAAATTTTGATGAAAGAGGGAAAGATTAGATTAATTAGATTTATTTAATTCAAAATGATAGTTGGAGAAATAAATTATTTATTTATTTATTTTATAGGAAAATATTTAATTTAAATAAAATATTTTAATTTATTTAAATGGGAAATGTTAGGTAATTAAATAATTTTTGAAAATTACTTAATTATAGGGGAAAATATTTGGTTTAAATAATTTTTTTTTTAGATAAAAGACTAAAAGCCTCAACTATTAATATTATATAAAGTGAAAATACATAGATACATAAGAGTACCATATGAGCCTACAAAATAGGTATTGTTAAGGGACCAAAACCTAAAGAAAGAGGAGTGTTAGCTAATCAAATAATTTTATTGAAAAATATTTAATTATAAAAAAATATATTTAATTTAAATAAATTATTTTTTTATTTATTTAAAAGAAGAGTGTTAATTAAATACTTTTTAAAAACTATTTAATTAAAGAGGACCAAGATAAATTTTAATTTTAATTAATGATGGAGGGAAAATGATTAGTGATGAATTGATAAAATAATTAAAATTATTTAATTAATATAGATATGATAAAAATATTAAATTAAGAATTGATGAGAATAATGATGAAATGATAAGATGAAAATATATAATCAATTTTAGATGTCTACAATATTTACTAGACTTCAGTAATGATTTGAATTTGTATCAATATGCACTTTCTTAGTTATAAAGTTATGTATGTATAAATATGTTAACATGCATTATCTATATTTGATTCATTAAACTATATGTTTATATTTTTTATTATATAAATAAGTAGGTATGCTAGTAAGGGAATTATATTCTTTGGTCTATATAAAATCTCTATATATAAAATTTAAAAATTATTAATAAATAAAACTTATAAATGTGCATTATTAAAATATAAAGTTATGTGAAGAAGGTGGAGAATTTTTGAAAAAATTAAGACATTTACAACAAGTAGATTTTAGTTATTCTTTCTTTATTTTTGTATACAATACTAGCCTCTATGGGCACTATTTCAATTTATCCTTATCCCCATTCATTATTCATTCAAATGAATATATATTCCAATAATTTCTCTTCCTTATACAACTTATAAACACTACTAGATTCCTCATGAAGGAAATAAATTAGTTCAAGTTTGAGATAAATACCCATGTTTTAATCATTATTTATAGAAGATTCAAGATCACCTTGGTTTGTCTAGCAATCAATGTTTTATATTAGATAATGTGTATAACATTTAAAAATGACCTAGTCTACAAGTTCATGAAGTTAAAATATTCTCTTCCCTTCTCGAGAAAGTGTGTTCAAAAAAATTGGTAGCTATAAAGTGACATAAAATTATATTAGCAAGTAATAGATATTAAAATATTTTCTCAAGGATGGAAGATAGAAATATGACCTCAAAAATGGTCCCTTGTTTTTTAATCATGTTATACAATTTATCAAACCTTAGAATTTTTGTTTTGACCTTGTGTAAGAGATTTCATCCTAGATTACTATTTAGATTAGATTATACTAATTTCCTATAGATTTTTTCCTACCTATGTAAAATAAATAAACTTTTGTTTTTAATTAAAATGCTTGTTCTAACAACAAAATCTATATTTCACCTCAAATATGGTGAATTATTTTCATCTATCTCAAGATTAACTAAACATGACCAAATGGAAGTTCCTAGACTGAAGTTATGTCATTTTTAAAATATAAACTTCTAAAGAAATTGATAAAATATTAACTTAAAAAAAGTATAAGAACTAATAAAATTATATTTTGTCAAATGATAAAAATAAATGTTAATAAGAACCTAGAGATAGAGGATGAAGCTGTCTATCTAAGATGGTAGTGTATCACATGGATTTCCTGACATTGCACTATCATCCTTCACCAATCACTCAAAAATAATTCAAAAGACATAGCTCTGGTTTCAAAATCATCTTAACCTACAAGTGGAATTAGATAGAAAAAATTGTTGGGGATATTTCAAGGTTTGCCTAAATCTAACCCATATTTTGACCTTTTGACTTTTGTGGACAACTAAAAGGAAAATAAATGATAAAAATGTGTGCTTTCAAATCCAAACTACATTAAGGTTCAAAATTTACTCATCAAATAAAAATATTTGATAATGGTAATAACCCTAGTATATGGGAAGAACTGTCAAAACTTGGATATTTACAAAAAATAGTGGCACTATTGAGCCATGAATGATGGAAAATCATATGCCCTACCAAGTTATAAAACCAAAGTATGCAAGATGAAGATGGAGAAGACAAATATAATAGAATAAATCTCAATGATGTGGTATGAATAAAATCATGTAAAGATGTACATTTATAGTTTAAAGTAGAGAAATCACAAACTTAAAAAGTGGTATGCAACTTCAAGCAAGAAAAAGCTAAAAAGTTACACCTAAGCAAGATTATCTCCAAAAAAGGAAAAATATCAAAATAGGAGATATCTATGACAATATTCTATAAAAAATAAAATTGTAAGAATATTCTACACTAAAACTTCCTTGAAGTGTAGCTTAGGTGGGTATAAGGTAATTGGGTCCCAACAACTAGATGAATGGCCTTACTCTCAATAAAAGGTTTGGTGAATATGTTAGCAAAATCCTCTACAGATCGACACAAGACTAAGTCAATGTTCTACTATGAATTTAAATTATGTATAATAGGGTATGCAAAGTAATAGGGCCTAGTTCAATAGGTAATAAAACCATTACAAGTGCTTGAAACCAATTTTATCATACCCATGAAAAGAAAAATTATAGGGAGAATAAAATGATCAATATGAATTCATGTAATATGAATCCATATCATAAAAAAAAGACCTGATCCATGTTCAATGAAGGTGCATTTGATACTCATATTATTAACATGAACAATGACTAGAAAGAGGATCATATTATTTACGTGTACTTCAATATGAGGAATCTCATGCTAATGAAATATAATGTCTAGCATATAATAATGAATGAAATTCAATTAAATATTTCATGTCATTCAGTCTAGTAGAAGATGATACAAGGATATTCTATAAAACTTCTTAAATCATACCATGATATATGGAAGAACTTTGTAGAAGGTCTCAAAAGGATTAATTCAATGTTTCTCAATAAGATCATACTCCCTTATAATTTTAAATAAAGGTTTAGGAGCGAATAGAAGAATAGGTGTACGATAAGGAAGAGTATTGGAATGTTAATAGTTTCTTTCTTTCAATAGTATTATAAATACAGGCTACTAAATTATAAATGTTATACATGAACATTAGAAGTGATATATTTAGTGATGTTAAAATAATAACCTAAAGTTTGTGGTATGTTTGGGTTTTCTCTAAGACTATTATTATGGGTTTTATTGATTGGAGGAGTTTACTGTGATTGATATACATAATTTTTTGTTTTCTCAAGCACTTGTGGAGCACTAGAATTAAAAATCATATTAACTAAGATATTAGAATCATTATGAGAACTAATGATAGAAGTAGAAGAATTTGAAGAAGACGTTAAATGAAGAAAAGAAGTAGAATTTTCTTAGAATATAATTAGTTGAAATCATCTAAAGCTTCATCTATCATAATAAAAAATTCTTCAAAGAATAAATTGTCAAATGGATGAATGGTTTAGAGAAAGAGATCCAACATACTTGGATGCCATTCATTCAACAAATTGAAAGTAAAAAAGGATAAAAGAGGTAAAAAGAATGGAAATAATTTAATAGAAGAAGGGTGTTTAAATAGAACTCAAGTTCAACAGAATATAAAAAATAGATTAAAAAATTAACTAAAATATTTTTCTTGTAATGACCAAATCTCTATCTCACCTCAAATGTGGTAAAATATTTATGTCCATCTACACAATCACAAGATTAACTAAATAGGAACAAGGAAAGTGCTTTGAATAAATTTACAAACAATTTTATAAATACAAATTTATAGAGAAAATGAGAAAACCAATTTATAAAATTATTAAAAATAATAAAGTCTTATTTTATTAGAAAATATAAAATAAAGTTAAGAAGAACCTAGAGATAAAAGATGAAGCTCTTTGTCCTAGGATACTGAAGTAAATCATCTAGATGTCCTTGTGTCACACTATCATCCTTCACTATTCACTAAGAAAATATGCCAAAGGCTTGGATTGGGTTCTAAAATTATCTTAAACTTTAAATAAAATTAAGAAATAAAATTATTTGGAGCTATTAGGAATTTGCATTATTCAAATGCCTATTTTGGTCTTTCAACTTTCGTAATTGAATAGCCAAAAGGAAAATGATTGATAAATATGCATTCTTTTAAATCCTAAGTGCTTTAAGGATCAAAATAAAATGATAAAATGAAATGATAATGGTGTTAACCATAGTCTACAAGGAGAACCACCATTGCATGCAAGTAAAATGATGAAATTAGATTTACTTCTATACTAAAGATGTGCTCATATTGAAGATTAAATGTAAAGAAACAATGACACAATAATAGTATTTACAAATAGTAGAAAACTATATCTAATGAGTGTGAAGAGCGATGTAATTGATTAATTCAGCCTCTTTTGAAGCTCAAACATCACGAAGGGAAAAGAAGGCAATGCTTACAATCAAAAAATATATCAGAAAATGAGATAGTTAGATGACAGAGATAAAAGTAGTTTGGTAGAGTTCTGAAGGGTAAGAGATGAGCTTGCATCAAGAAATTTGTGAGAAATTCCTTTGAAGTATTTTCAACCATCAAGATGATATCACCATAAAGAGCCTTGAAGATGTTTTACAACAACCAAGAGAATTTGGGCAATGGTGGTATCTAAATATGAAGAAGTTGAATCCATATTGTGACAATCAATTAGATTACATATATCTTCAAAATAGGAATCACACTAGAAATATTGAGGGAACTTAGTAAGTATGGCCGAAATAGAAAAGACATTAAGACATTTAGTGAGAGTGTTGAAGGAAGGGATCCAAGGTCTAAGAGAAAGGGAACTTGTTGACACTACATCCAACACCCGCAACTTCAACATCTCACTCCTATCTTTGAAATGGTTAAAAGATGCAATAAAAATCCTTACACAAGCAATCTCAATCATATCCTCCATGAGATCCCTAAGGATCAAACAACACTTGTTTAAAGATAGAGAAAGAGAGATGGATAGAAATAATCAAATTATATATTAGTTAATTATTTTTTTAATATTTTTCTACTCTCAATCCGTCTACTCAAAGAAAAGAAAAGGGAGGATCAAGAAATTGGTTGTTAACAATTGAATGAAAAAATACCACTTCATATCATAACATAAGACACAATGGAGACCAAATTGATGCCACTATAGCACCATGAGATGAAACTACATCACTACTATGTATCATAACACCATGAGAAATCATGTCACAATTGAAAGCTCCATAAAGATCCAAATCTAAAGAAATCAAAGTACAACATTGTTGAAACCACAACATTATTAAGAGTCATTGACACAGATTGAGGGGTGACACTAAATTGATAAATCTACCACAAGACCACCATTTATAAAGAGACATTGGATAAAAGAATTTACAAAAAAGGAAGCTAGGCACATTGTATGGGTGGCAAGGGGTCATTAAGAGACAAAGGGAAAAGGATTAGGGTCAACCAAGAAAGTTCCATTTGAAATAAAGAGCCAAGTGTGATTACCATGTTTGAAAATCAACCCTTGATGAGATCTAAGGATAGTAAGAATATTAGTTTTCTACTTGCAAAATATTAACCAAAACTCAATAATTAAAAAATGTTTACTATTTCTAAAGACTACATTAGAGTTAAAAGTTTCTATAAATTGAGTTACCCATAAAGGAAAATCAAAAACATTTTATGTAAAAAAAAATTGGTTACATTTGTTCAATTTTCAGGCTTGTGTTTCTAATTCATATAGGACATAGTAATATTAACAATACAAGCATGTTATGTATCCCTTTAGCCTATGGCATCTACATTACTAATATATCAAGTAGGGATATTTACAAGCATTTGAAGAGGAATGAAGTTGTGATGTTATATATATTATTAGTCCTTAGATATTATGACCATTATAGGAATCAAGTTTAGATATTAACAATTATGTGAAACCAAATAATTAACATAGTTCTTAGTAGGCTTAAGGATCTTCACAATGGAATTAAATTTGAACCTAAAAGACTTGCTTTACCTTAAGATGCTACCTTCCATCCTATAATACCTATTTTACTTTCACACATAAAAGAGCAATGTCAAACTTTATTATTCAATCATAAAGAACATAGTACTTGGAGTCATGAAAAAAGTACCACTTCTATTTTTTTACTTCTTTGGGCCCTCCTTGTGAGTTAGGCTTAATGTTGCCTTTGATTTAGTGTTGTAATGTGGTTGACACATTCACATTAGATCTTGGGCCCTTGTGAACTAATGGATTTAAATTGTACCTTGCTAAAGTTTTGTGAAAAGTTATAACTCACACACTTTTCTAGGCTTGTCATTAATAATTGGGCTTTCTTATGTTTGGTGGCCCCATTTGCATCAAAGAGAGGATTTAATCTTGACACCAATCATTAGCCAATCATAATTTAGGTGTTTTTGTTTGAATGAGCCCAAAATTTAATGATCTGGGTATTTCCACCTTGGGTGAATGGGTCTGCCTAGATCTTTTTGGTTACGGTAGTTTCACACATTTCTAGGAACTTTGATTTTTGGTTCCATACAGTATGCCCTAATAGGACTCATATTCCACCTGGGTGTGGAGTCTCGTGTGACCAAAATTCAAATTTAAACCAAATTTTTAGTGGGAATTTATTCTCCTAGATCTGATATCGGCTTGTAGTGTTGTAATTTTGGGGATTCTTGCATGGTGAGCATAAGCAGGTTATTTCTCCTCATTTTCATTCCAAAGCATTCAATTATTATTCATCCTTATAGCAAGTTTGAGTTCACAAGCATTCACAAGAGCACTCAAGAGCATTCAATGACATATTATCAAACATTTAGAGCATTGTTCAAGCATCAATCATCATGTCAAAGATTTCATGCATCATGTTTGTTATTATGCTAACAATTGTGATGTAGGGTTTATGATTCAAGCAAGTTTTTCATTTAAGATAAACATCATTCAAGATAGAGTCAAGAACTACATCCATTGCAGCCATTTCAAGCATATTTGCAGCACCTTATTGCTAGGGTTTGGTGAGTTGTAGCATTCTATTTTGTTCATTCATCATTCTCCATTCTTATTTGATTTTATTTCAAGGATTTATTTCCAAAATAGGTTTTGACCAAGGAAAACCCCTATCCACTAACCCAACAACATTTCTTTCCTCTCCTTTATGTGTGATTCACAAGTCTAAGTTGCAGATGTTCTAAGGAGCAAGATTGGAGAAAAGTCGCAAATCATTCAAAGTTGTCATCAAGCCTTGGAGAGCATTGGAGATCACCTACATGTTGCAAATCAAATATTAGGATTTGGAAACCAATCAAGAAGGATAGAGCAGACAGAGAAGAGCATGATCAACCTTTGAAGCTTCAAAAAAGCCGAATTGGACTGATTCGCCACTTCTAGCGAATGAGTCCCAGTTCCAACTAGTTTTCAGGATTTTACAGATTTGAATTCCCTTTTGGAAAATTCCTATTCTTGCATAGTTTTCTAGAAACTAGACTAATTTTCCCAGCTTGGCGAATGATTCCCAGTCAGTAGTAAAACAAAATTTTCCAATGTTCCAGACCTCCATTCAACCTTCTCCAGATTTCTAGGTGCACACATTTTGTTTTGTAGTTTTCTGTTTCATTTCATTCACTTTTCTAGGTCATTTAGTATTACTTTGCATTCAATTAGGGTTTTGCATTTCATCTTGCATTTCATATCCTTTCCAAGTTTAAACTTGGTGGTGAACCCCTCATTAGTCTAGTTTCAGCCCCTAGAACAGTTCTTTTACAAGATCTCCTTCTCTTTTGCATTGAGATCTCTAGGGTTACCCTTGAGTGGAATCATCTTAAAAGTGGGTGTGAGAGCACTTAAACACCATTTCATTCACTCCCATTTTAATAGGTTCCAATACTAAAACAAATTATTAATTATTCAATTAATTTGATGTTTATTGGTTCATCAAAAATATGTATATTATGTTAATATTGAATTTATTATTTCACAACAGGCCAATACATCATCAATAGGAACCTAAGATACTCCGCAGGCCTTGCCAAAAGACGTGATGATTGTGAAGGGTGTAACTAGATTAGGGATGACCCGGGACCAATAAGCTCTCATTTGTTGCTACTTCTCTCCAAGATGGAGAGAGAGAGGAGAAGAAAAGTCTAAGATAAAGATAAAGGAGGATGGAAAATAAACATTGATCCCTCGTTGATAATACGAAGACGAGAACTCCCAGTGAACTTCAGATGAGTTAAAATCTATCAACGCTTGGTGAAAGATTTATTTGAAGATGAGAGCATCTTATGAGAACTGCCCGTTGCAAGAGAAATGTCATTTATAAGCAAATCCTTTATGTGCATCATAGTATTGACAAATGGTCCCGTTTGTATCGTAAGCCTTTCTAGTCGAAGACATTTTCCTTTTGTGTTTGAAGCTTTACACCATGGAAAACAAAAAGCTATCTACAGCAAAATGTTCCCTAGGTTTGTTTTATGTAGAGACAATTGTAGAACTAAGACGGAGAACTCCCCAAATGTTATCCTACCATGTGCAAATCCACCATTCATGGATTACTTTCCTTCAATTTTTCAACCTATTACTGTTTCTAATCAATGAAATTTTCTACCTCCTAAAGAAAATCCCTTAGTAGAGCCTCAACACCAAACTCATAAATAAAAAAGTTCTTAGAAAAATAAGCGTAATTTAAGCGACATGTTTATCGATTACGGTATCTTCCAAGCCTCTCGAACAAATAAATAATCATCATCACATGGCGAAAATCAAGGCCACAAACATTTATTGACGTATGTTTTATACAGCGTCTTATTCTAAAGTATGAGTTCTAGAATGTTATAGATAAGGATAAGGATTGAGATAAGATAATGTAGAAAATATGAAATGATTGTTATGTTGGCCTAAGTTCTAGAATGTACTAAGACCTCTATAAATAGAGGTAGTTGCAAGCATTTTTAATTAGGCAATACAATTAAAGTTTTATATATTCTTTGCCTCAATTTGTGTTTATATTTATTTACCTCTGCCCACCTCCTTCAAGTGGTATCAAAGCCCAGAGAGATCCGAGGGAGTCTTCCAATTTGAAGATTGTAGGCCATTGCTTTTAAGAGAAAGTCAAGTTACTGAAGAAAAGGTGCTTACTGCTGGACTAAGGATGTTGCAGATCTAAGAGAACAATAAATTGCAAATTGTGAAATAAAGGATGTTGAAAGGAGATCGAATCGCTGCGAGATTGCAGCCAATGAAATCAAAAAGAGGTGCAGATCTAAAGTAAGAAGCGTAGGAGCTAAAGGTAATATCCAAGCTTTATTGCTATTTTTACTCACAGGTTTAAGCTGAATATTGCTGACTATAAGTGATTAGAAGGCCATAGCCATTGAAAGCAGAAAGTTTGCAGAAGGGTATTCCCAGTCATGAGAAGTGAAAATGAAGTAGCCGATGTTAGAAGAGGTGAAGTTTGATGTGCAAGAAGCCAGTGTCCGTTATCCACAAAAAGGCCGCAGCTGCCATCAAGGAAGTTGCTGAAGTGAAAGTCAAAGTTTTAGTCTCAGATCTGAAGATTGTCAGTGCTAAACAAATTAGAGTGATCCTGTCACCATTTGTGATAGACATCAAAAGGAAAAGGAGGAGATCTTGTCACCATTTGTGACAGATGTTAAGAGTTTATTAGGATCTCCGAGTACTTGCAATGTGACTCTATGGGAGGTGTTGTGAAAAAAACAAGTGTTGAGCCTAAACCGGCGATGAATGTGCAGAGCTCGTGGGCAGGCGTCGGCATGTAGGGATTTCCACCAGGTTAGGTGCTTCAAGATCTTCAAAATTTTAAATGTTGCAGCATTGGTGAAAGAGATTGAGAATATAATGAGAATTTGTGGTAGAAATTAGGGGGGAGTGTTGGCATGTAATTTCTCCCACACTGTCATATTAAATGTAAAGTTCTAGAATGTTCTAGATAAGGATAAGGATAGAGATAAGATAATGTAGAAAATATTAAATGATTGTTATGTCAGCCTAAGTTCTAGAATGTTCTAAGACCTCTATAAATAAAGCGGTTAATAGCTTTTGATAGGGAAATACAGTAAAAGGTTTATATTGCTGCCTCAATTGAGTATTTTGCCATTTATTTGCTTCAATCACCTTCTTCATCATTGGCAGCGAGATTTGTGGAAAAAAACTAATGAACGTGGCTGCAAACAGCAGAATCATAGTTCATAGACATTCCTCTCAATCCCACACTCGTTTAGTTCGTTAAAACCGTTAAGACTCTGAGAACTGGTCAAACAAATCGGAAAAGAAAAGACAAGCGCCCATCCTAATATGGAGGCAAGTTTACATGTTGTGATCATGAATCACATTGACCAAAAAATAGTGCAGCTTTAAGAAATCATTACGATTTATTATTTCCACAATCTGCGTCCAGAAAATTGCACTAACTGGTTCTGCACATCTCATAGTTTGTGGAAAAATGTAATAAGGAATTCTGTTCTGATGGAAAAAACTTCCCAGTTTATTCCAAAAGCATAGTGGGCCATTTCAAAGTCCAGCGTGTACCAGAGAAATCGCTAATTTAGTGACTTTAGAAGCATTATGACTTTCTAAATTTCTCTAAGTAGTGATAACACATAAAACAAACGTCGTGGATTTTGCCACACCTAAGTAGTGATAACACATAAAACAAGATAAAAGGATAATATAAGTAGTGATTACACATAAAATAAAAAGATGATAAGATACAAAATAAAACAAAAGAAGATATTGAGAATGTTTATTGATGGCATATTTAGGAGTTGATTAAGAATTTTATTATAATTTGGTTTTTAAATAATTTTATGTAAATTTGATGTCAATAGTGGTATAGTGTGATGGTTAAATAGTTGTTTTGTTATTTTTTTCATCAGGGTAATGAAATATTATTTAAAAATTCAATTGTTAAATTTCCTCTCTCTTTCTAAGTGAATTATAGATCTTAAAAAATAAATTATTTCAAAAATTTAATAAATTATTATTTATTAGATTAGTAGCAAGATTATATTAAGTTACATATTTTTATAATATTTATAATACCTATTTTTAAATTTCTCTAATATTCATTTATATTTTTAAGAACATAAAGGTTGTGTCACGCATGAAAGATTTTTATTGAGATATGGTGGAAAATATGTGTTCTTTTAGAAATTCTCACTATATATGCAACTTTGTATACATGTATTTTTAGTTAAGATATGTCTAAATTCCTATTATAGATTTAGGTTAAAATGGTCAATATTTTAATTTTATTGTTTTAATCTTGTCCTTTCACTAAAAATTATATATAACTAGATTTTGATGAAAATGGTAAGGAAAATAGATTTTGGAAAAATTAAATCATTGTTACACAAAATATCGAAACATAAAAGATTATTTGATTAAAGTCTTCAAGATGTTTTTCAATACAATGCATCATGGCTTTTAAAGTATTTTATTTCCCTTACTAACTATCCAAAATACTTATGGAAAGTTATCACCCAAGAAAAAATAACTAACATTTATTTACTATTAATAACTATTATCTAACTATCTCAACTAATATAAAAATCTAATATTACACCTTTATTATATTAATCTAAAGAAATGATGGAACATTGAAAGAGTTGATCGCAACAACCCTTTTGGAGGCTTCAATCCTCCTCACTCACCTAGGAAACACCAAACTAAACACCTCAATGAATCTCCTAATTGTCAAACTTGCAAAATACATATGAATCAAGACATACTCCATGATCCACAAGTACAATACTCCTCTTGTGAGTAAAAGAACTCAATTATCTAAAAGAAAAGTACACCAACCAACTATGAACTAATAATTGCTCAATTATCCATAGTAACATGACCACCAATCAACTATGAATTGAGACTAAATCAATTATCCACTATAACATTCCTATATTTTCAAATTGATACTTATTCAATTATCCATAAATACACATCTATAAAACTATGGATTAAAAAAAATTAATTATCTATAGTTACCACTTATTGGAGAACATGTGAAGATATAAAAGCATGAAACAATCTTCCACAAGTGAAAAAAATATGAGCACAATATTATTTCTATCACTATACAAATGAAGACTGTAAAATACAATGATGAACTTTACATATATAGGCAAGGTAGATGAGGTGAGAAGGTAGGAGACAATGGTTGACTACCCCTCGAAATTTGCAACACTAGTGATATCACTTACAAGTGTGTGAGAAAATATAAAGTGTTTATGCAATAAGTATCTCAAGTGATGGGGAAAAATGTATCGACATTATGAGCTAAGAGAAAAACATAATATTAAACCTAATTAAACTCAATATATAAGTGTTAATAGGTCAACCCTAGAAAGGTGATTAGCTAACAAGGTGAATAATGACTCTATTTACACTAACACCCTCCTTAAGTGCAACTTAGGGAGTAATGCATGCAAGATTATGAGTCCTAACTACTAGGCCATGTTAGGTACTCATGTACAAATTTATCATAAAGTGGAGTAAAGGAGAAAAACCTAGTGGAAAATAAAAACGCCTCTCCAAAAGATGAATGATGTAATGAAATAAATTGTATAAGTGAAGAAGATAGAAAGACTCATGATGACACCCCAAGGACTGCTTCTATCATATAAGTACATGAAATACTCTCCTCATAGGAGAGAAAAATAAAGACTATGGAGCCTCCATAATATCATAGAACTTGTGGTATTGAGTAATGTTTGAAGAAGAATGCATAATGTGATCCTTGAATGTCAAGCAATATTTATTCCTTGTGGAAGAAGACAAACTATGGATAGGTGAATGAAATTTTCCCATGTGAGAAGATTAGAAGTCTTTGAATCATGCAAAAAATACCAAAAAAAATGTGAAATCTCTAAAAGCTCCTCAAATGCTCCATGTAAAGGCTGATATAGAACAAAAACCAAATATGTAGATGTGTTGACAAAATAATTGATGTGGTTATCATCAAAGATTCTCACCAACTACATGTAAAATTGGATTCACTAAACAAGTCTGTTATGCCATGTATGTAATCATCCCAATCAAATATAGTGGAAACACAACTATGAATATCATGTTATCCTAAATCACAAGAATCTAATTATGTAGGTAAACTCAATACTGAAGAAGCAAAATGTGAAGGAGATGTGATATCTATGCAAGGTGAAGGAATTGAATATGGTGATAGAACTCCAAGGTTAAAATAATCAAACTATATCTCCTTATGTATGTTGAAGGTATTAGTGTCATCATACTCAAACCATCATCAATGTTAGCAAAATCAAAGGAATAAAAGGAGTATAATTTGGAATCATGATCTACATGAACTATGATAATCATTTCTCTACTCTACAAATCTTTGATGATCACACAATTTGGTGTGGAATCAACTATTTCTCATGTTCCACTATGTGTAATATGTTAAATTAAAAGGAGATTATTGGATATAAGGAAGGTACATAAGGTACATCAATCAATGTTCCTTCTCTAATTTCAATAGTTCATTTTCCAAGAGCTAACATATAGGTACAATTATTTGTCATCAATATTGGTGGGAATGAACAAGGATAAAATCTAGAAATAGTTTCATAGATGTATCCATGTGTTGCAATGCCACAAAATCAAGAAGCCACTTATGTGATGCATTACGTGCAAAAGAAAATAGTCCCATACCCTTATTCTTATCCTTTCCTGAATATGTGGATGATGTTGATGGAGAAAAATAAGAACCACGTATCCTAGATATAGGAAATTGAATTTAATTTTGTTGAAGAAGATTCCTCAAGTCATCAATTTCATTTTTCTAATATTGGTGTTCTTCATGCCCTATTTTCTTACATTAAGTATATTTGGGGTCCTCCTTAGAATTTTTCTCTTTTGACAAGGGATGTGAATCTGACAAAGTCTCAAATTTTGATCCCTTAGCTTGATCCTTAGTTTTTTCTTTCCCTTGGATGATTGAGTTGTTAGGATTTCCATCCAAGATCATAACAACAAATTTAACCATGTGCTTCCACAAAAATAACTTGCAAATAATGATTAGCCTAATTCACATTAGAGTTAAATTTAATGTATCATGTGACCTTGTATATATAGTGAAAAGAAGAAAAAAATTTACTCTCTCTTT
>VDFB02329762.1:0-18358 GCA_007258455.2 Sequoia sempervirens
AAAATAGGGCGGCCAAAGCATGCATTTATAAAAACGCTTCCAAAAAGTTTTCCAACTTAAGTTGACTTGGGTGCCTTCCTTGAAATAAGGCACCCAACTTTAGCAGTGTTAGAATATTTTTTTGAAATTTTCAAAATTTGCTTGATGAAATGCCTCCATTTGATCTTTGATTCCGGGTGTCTGATAGATCCTATGAACTAGCTGATAGACTCGTTGAAGAGCGTGATCAAATCTGAGAAGGATCTCTTGGAGGCTGCAAACCCTAAAAAGTGGTTTTGAGGGCTTGAAATCTTGGGCGCCCTTGGCTAACAGGGAGCTTTTGTTTGCCAGACTTTAATGTTTTTTCAATTTTTCAAATTTGTCTCCCGTGCTTTGTTCTCTGTTCGATCTGCAATTTCCGGTGATTGATGAATCTTTTTTGTCAGGATGAGATATTCATTGGAAATCATGAAGAAATCTAAAAAGATTGACCAATTTTTGCAAACCCGAAAAGTTGCTTTTGAGGGCTCGAAACCCTAGGTGCCCCTGGTTGATTGGGGCACCCATGTGTGCTCGAGATAGAAAATTTTGATGTTTTTTTATGATTTTCAATTTCTCCCTTTGACGAAACACCTCAGTTTGATCTGCAATTTTGGTCATTCGATTGATCCTGAGAACTTGCTGACGGATTCGTTGGAGAGCCTAATCAAATCTGAAAAGAATCTCCTGGAGGTCGTGAACCCTAAAAACTGCATTTGATGGCTCAAAATTCTGGGCGCCCTTGGACAATAAGGGGGCTTTTCCTCACCAGACTTTGTCAAATTTTGAGTTTCTTGATTTTCCTTTGACTTCATTTTCTGTTTGATCTGAGATTCTGACCATTTGGTAAATCCTGTGAACTGGATGTTGGACTCGTTGCAAAGCCTGAAGAATTCTGAAGAGAACCCCCAAAACTGTAAACCCTAACAACTGTTTCTGACCCCTTCAAATCTTGGGCGCCCCTGGCCAACAGGGGCGCTTTTCTGCTCCAGACTCAACCTTTTTCCGATGATTTTGAACCTTCTCATGCTTCGTGTTCACCACCTCGTCGACTATGTTGAGCATCTTGATTGTTTCGTGTGTAAGATAAATGAAAGCTGAAAATATTCCAAGGCATTGAAGCCGAGACGCCTTCCTTGGCCAGGGGCACCCGAAGTCTCATGTGTTAGAATAATTTTACAAATTTGGCTATTTTTAGATTCCCCTCCTCCGTTCACAATTTTTTGAGCAACTTTTGTCGTTGATCGATCTGTGCAGTATTTGAGACTTAGATTTTGACACTTGGCAGCTAACCATCCTCCATTGATGACCCTAGAGGTCTTGATTTATCTTCTGAAAAAGTGAAATAGACCCACTAGAGAAAAAATGACTTTTGACAATTCTGACTTGACCAGTGTGATCGTGACATGAAAACAACCAATCAAAATTAATTTGAGCCATTTATGCAAATATTCTATTTTTAGCCATTTTACTAAAAAATAGGGTAGAAAAATTGAAGTCTGGGTTTTGTAGATAATCTTATTCTGAACAGACCCAAATTGTCAGATTTTGAATAATCTGAGTTTTTCACCAACATGCATGAATTCCTAAAATTTAGGGTTTGACATGCAAATTTCTATTTTTAGAAAATTTTTACCAGCATCCATTTGATAAGAAACCAAAAAAAACCCTATGGTCTGTTTATTTTTGAGAAATTTCTAAAAATAGAAAATTGCTATTTTTTAGAAATTTTGACCCTTTTTGACTTTTGACGGAAAATTTTACAAGATTTTGACCATTTTACCAAAATGCCTTAATGAAGCAAAATTTTTAATTTTGGGTACAATATTTGGCTTTGCCTGGGGACCATGTCGGATACTTACGGCATAGGAGAACCAAGAATCTCTGGATATTCAAGTGTAGATCAGTGTCTTATCAGCTGGGCATCAAAGTCGGGATCATTTCGAAACCACCTATCAGTTGGAACTTCCCTAAAATCACCTAAAACAAGACTACCTAATCACCTAAAACATGACAAAAGCTTTACGAAACGGGGAAATACATTAGGACATAACGTTTACATTACGAAAAGGGGAAACACATTACGAAAAAAAGAAAGGAAAATCACTCCATACCCAAAGGAATGAAGTGCTTTAGATATTGTCCGTTGTACGACAACGAGAAGAGCCTTCCATCCAAGTGCGAGAGAATGTATGAATTCTCCCCTATGAACACGTGGATCTTGAACGGCCCCAACCACAAGGAATCAAATTTGCCATGCATTACCTTGGGCTCATGTCTCTTGTCCCATAACAGGACTTCATCTCCGATCTCGAAGTCTCGCTGACGAGGCTTCCTATCAAAAATTCTCTTTACTCACTCTTGATGCTGAGTAATTCTATCAACAACTTCCACCCTTTCTTCCTCTAGCTTCATCAGGTATAGGATGCGCTTCTCAATTGGATCTTTGAATTCATCGTCTTCCACTGCGGATGCCACCTGCAAAGCGGACAACTCCAATGTAATGGGTAGCATAGCCTCCGTACCATACATGATGATAAAGGGTGAACTACCGATGGCTCTCTTGGGAGTAATTCTGTCGGCCCAAAGAGCATCATAAAGTTTCTTGTGCGAAGCTCGTTGATTGGAATCAACTAGCTTGCGTATGATTGTGACAATATTTTTGTTTGATGACTCGGCTTGTCCATTACCTTGTGGGTAATAATTTGATGGATGCGACAAAGTGATGTCGTGATCAAAACAAAATTCCAGTAGCTCCTCAGGTGAGAAACTTGTTGCATTGTCCGTCACAATTTTGTGGGGTACCCCAAAGCGCAAAATGATATTCTCCTTGAAAAGTCGCACACGACTTCCGAGGTAGCCTGCTTGGTAGGAATAGCCTCAACCCATTTTGTGAAATAATCTATGGCTGTAAGGACATAAACATGCCCCTTATTGGAACGTGGGTTGATAGGACCTACAAAATCTAAACCCATTGCTGAAATGGAGCATCAATGATAACCGGCCTAAGTGGAATGGCTGCCAATTTAAGTTTGCCAACAAATTGTTGGCACATCTGACATCTGTGCACCCAACCATATGCGTCGCAAAACATAGTCGGCTAGAAAAACCGTGCTTGCAGGATTTTAAATGCTATAACCCTTGATGAAAAGTGGCCACCACATGCTTCACTATGAAATGCTTCCAACAAACGCCGTTGTTGGTCCTTGTTGATACACAACAAAAATGTTCCATTAAGCCCTCACTTGTATAGAACGTTATTCATAAGCACATAATTTTGCGCTTTCAACTTCAATGTATTCTCTTCTACTGTTTGTCCATGTGATTTGGGCATTCACCACATGAAGAATATATTCAAATATATATATATAATTTAATAGAGCTAGGTAATTACATCACATCATAGATTATCACTAATGCAAGCAAGCTAGGGTTTGGGAGAAGGGACACGATGGGTCCGCCCTAAGCCATTTCTACACCAAGCCTAAGAGGGTGTATACCACAACCCTTTCCCTTGGCGGCTTGTACCTATTTTCCCCATCAATGTCTCAACTCCTTGAAGACACTTGCCACCTTGTGTGTAATGTCCCCTTCTCATCAGTAATCTGTTCTAACACTCATCAGCCTATTCCGGAAGCCTGTAGGCGTGTGTGAGGTAAAATTAGGGTTTCCAGTTCTGAGGTTCCTTGGCATTTTCAGTGAGTTTACTATTTATAGTAAATTCTATTTTAAGCAGTATGGAGTTTGTCAGCTTTCAGTACTTCATTTTCTGTTGGAGCATTTATTTGCAGTTCAGGTTTGACCTCTTAAGGCATTTTTATGTTGAAATAAGGCATTAAGGTTATATTATGCAGTTGCCCCCCCTTGGCCTAGATGAACAACTTTAAGTTGTATTTAAAAAGGGGACTTGGAAGGGTGGCGCCTTCATAAAGAAGTTTATATTTTTTTTAATAAGAATATTATTCCTTGGGAAAAGTGGACGCCACTTTATTAAATGAGAATTTTGAAATAAAGTGAAATTCTTATTAAGCATTTTGGACGCCATCTTGAGAAGTTGAATGTTTTTGGGAATTTGAAAGGTCTCCTGTGTCTTTTGGTCTGCTTCTCAGGCATTTGGAGAGTTTGTGAGCTCTTATTTAATGAAGGTTTTTGCTCCAGCATTTCATCCATGAAAATTATGCTAAAGTTATGCTGTCGGAATGACAATTGAAATATTGCTTCGAGGATGTCTACCTCCTAGCCTTTCGTCCAATTTCGTGTTTGCAATATAACACCTAGTTGGCTACATTGCTGCTTCTCAACATCAGACTAGCAGATTGAGCTCATTTGATTGAAGAATTCTGGAGATTTTGGCAATTTTGGTTTGCTGTTTCATCTACTGCTGAAGGTGATTTTTATTCATAGTTTATTTTCCAGTTTGAAATTGGTTCTGGGTACTTCACCAATCTATTTGCTGTCCTTGGGTGACCCTTCATGTTAATTTTGGGAATTTAATTTCAAGTGTCTGATTTTTAAATGAAAATCGCCCCTCCCTAGAGGGCCGTACCTTTCTAAGAACATTGGGAATTGTGCAAGTTGATATAAGTTGGAATTTTCTGCTGTTTGATGCTTGGATTTTGGGCGCCTACCTCCTGTGAGACCTTTGCAAAAGACTTCAATCAATTCGGAGGTGAAATGAGTGAGTTATGAGTATTCTACTGATTTCCAGTTTGCTGATATGAATTTCCAGAACTCAGGATTTTACATCAGATTTATAAGCTTCCTGTTTTAATCATATTTCTGTCATTGGAAAGCAAAGAACATTATTGGAATTCACTCTTATCTTCTTATCTCATTCTTCTATCATTGTAATTCATGTTTTTGCAGTTCTTTGAATTGTAAGGTTTTGATTAGTAGTACTAATCTAACCCATTATTATTGCTGCAACTACTTGATTAAATTCTAATTAATTACCCCTGGACGGTTTACCGCCAGTGCGGAGAAAGAATTTGTTATATCATTGTACCCACTTCCAAGTGGTGAATCCCCACAATTCTGTGGATGCCCGCCGCAACGGATGAATTGTTTAAATTGTAATCTTTTCCCCCCACTGTTTGGTGGTAGTGTGGAAATGCTCTTCATGGCTGGTTATCCGCCTATCAGTTTCTAGTTTTTCAATTCAGCACTCCGTCATATGTTAGCACCTCGCCCTCAGTGGGATCTTGTGTGCACATTCTTGACGTTGAGTAGTTTTCTTTCAAGTATTTTCATTTAGCTCCTCCGCCATATGACAACACCTATCCCTCATTGGGGTTGAGTGTGCATTCTTGGTGTGAGTTCATTTCAAGTTCAGTTTTCTATTTGGAGCTAATGCTAACCGAGTTGATTAAGTGCTGGTTATGTGTGTTAATTCATCGAAAAAATTGGTTAGCATATTTCATTGTGGAGTTGGGTGGGGGCCATAAGTGGGTAACTTGGCTCTCTGTGTAAGTGCCCTCTGGTTGGCTACCTACTACCCTCGTTTATCCCTTTTGCTTACACCCTAGGCCCTTCCTACAAGGTGGGTTCCAAACAGTCAAACATATCTTTTATTCTATCATAAGAAATCATATATTAAATATTCTTTCATTATGCATGGAAATATTTATATAGATGTAAGATAATGAATGGTAGAAAATACCCCTAAGTATCTATATATATATATTTAATAATTGTCAACCTGCTATGGCAGATTGGACGGGTTCTTTGTGATCGTTGGTCTGATCCCTTTTTTCTTCAGTCGATGTGTATCTTCTTCTTTTCTCTAAATCGATCTGTTCTTAACACTTGGAAAATATCGTTAGTGTAAATGAAGTAAATACGGATCTATTATCCATGCTTATATTAAAGCATCATGATTACTTATAAGGCTCAATAATTGCTGCAAGCATCATTATTGCATAATTGTGTGTGTGTATATATATATATATATATATCATAGAAACGAGACTTGCTAGGACTCACCAGGACTCGGCGAGTCTCGAGTCGAGTCCACCTGGCCGAGTTTTGATGGATTGGACTTGGACTTAGCCAAGTCCTGCCTGGACTCGCTGAGTCCAGGTGAGTCCCGTCAGCAGGACTCGACAGGCAGGGTTTGAAAAGTGGAAAAATTACATGAAATTTAAAGTTAGAACTTGTTTTTTTTAACTTATTGTGAATGCAAAATGATGTACGCCACGAAGGTTTGTATGGTTTTGGAGGTCTTAATTTGGGCTTGGTGGCAGGGGCTCCACCCCTCGACCCTGCCTTGTATCGCGATAGGGAGCTCACCTAGGGTGCTGCCTCGAGACCTCGTTGGGGGTGTTGTCCCCAGACCCCCTCAAGGGGCGTTGCCCCTTGACCCCACTAGGGGCACTGCCCCCAAACCCCTGCAAGGGGCGCTGCCCCTTGACCATGCTGGGGGTGCTGTCCCCAGACCCTCGTGAGGGGCGTTGCCCCTCGACCCCACTAGGGGAACTACCCCTAGACCCCTACAAAGGGCATTGCCCCTCAACCCCATTAGGGCAATTGCCTTGAAACTTGAGATTATGGTTGCTGCATCATCCAGGACCTATCTTAGACACATTCGTAGGAAGGATGCAGGCTCTTTTGAGCCATAGACTTCTAGTTATTGTTTTGAATCTTTTGATATTTCATGTGTTTGGAACACTTTATGTCATGGATTTCATATTCCATGAGTTTTGTATACATTTGAGTCTTTGACTATATATCTAAGTGTACTATTTCCTTTAGCAGCTCAGCTAGAATTTGTGTTTATACTTATATGATTGATGTATACTTGTGTTAGTGACGAGGACCTTGATTGGGTTGACCGGGCAGATAGAGAGGCTGAGTTTGTAGCCATGGTAGAGGAGGAGGCTAGAGCACGAGCAAACATAGCCACAACTGATGTTGGTGAGGGTGGCATGGAGTCACAAGCAAAGACTATGGCTATAGCTGCTACATCCTCTAGGACCCACCTTAGATGCCTTCGTAGGAAGGATGCAGGCTCCTTTGAGCCATAGACTTGTAGTTATTGTTTTGATATTTCATATTTGTTTGGAACATTTGATGTCCTGTATTTCATATTCCATGAGTTTTGTATACATTTGACTATATTTATATATCTAAGTGTGCTATTTCCTTCAGCAGCTCAGCTACAATTTGCATACTTTATACTTATGTGATTGATGTATACTTGTGTATGTGATCAAATTTGCTTCTATATAATGATGTTATTGTGTCTTTAAGGTTTATTTAATAAAGGGTGCTTGAAACAGGTTTTAAATCCTTAAAAATCTCTAAATTTCTAGGGTTTTTCATTTTGCTGAGTTTGTGTCGAGTACATGCACCAAGTCTCAAGTCCCGAGTCGAGTCACCCTAGCCGAGTCCAAGTCTCGTAACTATGATATATATATATATATATATATATGTATGTATGTATGTATGTATGTATTTATTTATTTTATATTTTATATATAATTATACATATATAATTATTACCAATTGCATTGTATGAACTTATATATTTATATATATATGTAATTATAATTATATCAAACTTCCCTTATTATTGATTTATCGTATGTCTTCATATATCTCTCATTGCACCATCTTCTTATTCACATCTACCTCTTCTTGATGTCTGTCCTTTTAATCAGATATAAATCCTTCTGTTATATTCCTTGATTGACTTCCCATTCGTTCCCTACTGCATTTCTGAATGCAGATTATTCTTTACTTCTGATTTGCTGACATTTCTTTATAACTGCCTTCAAATTCAGAATATATATATATATATATATATATCCCTTATTTATATCCTGAGATATTAGTTGCCTTCATATAAAAATGTATTTATCCTGCTGATTATAACTGCTGTTCTTAAATGCAGATACATTCCTCAAACTCTTCCATTTGTTAATTATATCTGCTGCAATACTCAGAAATATATTTCTTATTTATTCTTTTCCTTTACCTGATTCCTTCATGCTCTCTTCAAATGTCTCGACCCCTCTTATATATCTTCAATGGTGGAGGGGAAAAGTCACGTCTTTATTCACATTATTTCCTTGTTGAATGACACCTCCCTTCAAAGCCAGCGTTGAGTAAATCTCTTTTTGTTTTATTGTTAATTATGCCTTAAGGTGGGTCGCTACCCTTGACACATTAATCATTGCTTTCTAAACTCATGTCCTTTTATTAAGGGTTCACTGCCTATATGGTTATTTTGATTGCTGCTTTTCAATCGCTGGATTTAGTCTGGAGAAATTGCTGCCATTATTAGTATAAAATCTGCCCTTAATTATTATTTCTTGCTTTGTCAATATTTATATTATTTAGGTTTGTAATAATATATTGTATGTCTTCCTTATTTAACATATTTAGTTTTATATCTATATTTTATATTATTATATTATAATAATTATAGTTATAATAATATTAAATTGTTAATATTTATTTTTATATTTTAATATTTATATTGTCATTTATTTATTTTGCATTTTAATGTTCGGGTTTTTAGTGTTGCAATTTTGGGGACATGACAGTCCACACTGCCCAAGATTGCTTGTCTTCAAGCAATCACAATCAAGATCCCAAACCAATCTTGTAGATTTGTATTGCTATTTCTTGTGATGTAATTAGCTTTTCTTTGGGGTGTTTATGGGTTGAGAATTCTCTAGCTAGTTACGCCCAACTTAATACTACCGTGATATCCTTGGAGAGTGGTTGTTAGCATAATACTAACAAGGTTAAGTATGGGGACAATTTATTGTCTTATGTACTACCATTTCCCAATGTCTCTCAACACCAAAACCAAGAGTTGGAGATTGGTACTATCTCTTATTTAAGACAGGTTTTCTCTCATCTCATTACTGCAAGTATCGTGGGCTATGATACAAATTCTTCATTACCCTTTATTGAGATCAATGATAGAAAAAAATGTTTGCGTTCTTCATCATGATAGATTTTGGGAGTGTTGTGAATAATGGGATCCCCTTGTGTAAGCCAATTTGAGTGAAGGATCTAGATATCCCTCACCACAGGTTGTTCAATCAAATGTGAGTGAGTACAATTTCTTTTAAATAAAGTATGTTTTATTTCATATGATCCTTTTAAACAATAGCAATTTACCCCAAAGTTTGATATGCGAGAATGATCTTGGGATTTGTGGGTTATGGGCCCATAATGTAACTTTATGTAGACTTACGCAATGACTTTGTTGTAGCCATGAAGCATTTTGATGGACAAAGTTTCTAACATTTTCATAATTTTTAAGCATAAAGTAATCATATACATACATGGAGTGATCTTGTTGAAGACACATTCGACATGAAGCAAACACATAGATATACGCATTTCACGAAGTATACATATAAATGCACATAAGACACGAAGCATGAACCATACACGTAATACATGAAGTATACACATAAGTATACGTAAGATACGAAGCATGAAGCATACATGTGAATACATAATACATGAAGCATGAAGCATACACGTGAATACACATAATACATAAAGCATACACATGAAGCATGAGGCATATTCAAGCATGAGGCATACACGTGAATACACGCAATACAAAATACATGCACATAAGTACACATAAGTCATGAAGTATACACTTGAATGTTTGCAAGTCATAAATTATACACTCGAATATATGCAAGAACATTCATGGATGCAAGGTATACACATAAGCCACAAAGTATTCATAAGTTGCAAAGTATACATTTGAATACACATAACTCACAAAGTATACACGTAAGTTATGAAGTATACACTTGAATACATGCAAGTCGTAAGTCGCAAGTCATGAAGTATACATACGAATACATGTAAGTCACAAAGTATACATCAATATAGGTAAGTCGCAAAGTATTCACATGAATACTCGTAATACATAAAGTATACACATGAATACATGTAAGGCACAGAGTATATGTATGTCACAAAGTATACACATGAATACATGTAAGCTAAGTCACAAGGTTCGAATTTGAATTCGAGTTCGACAAGGTTGAAATTCGGATGAAGTTCGGCAAGGAAAAAATTCGAAAAGTTAAAAATTCGGATTAAATTCACCTTATATATATTTTTTTAATTTTTATAAATATAAGTAATATATCCCATAAAATTGTATAAAAGAAATTAAATAATATTAATAGTATATAAAAACTAGTAAATATTGTATATATAAAAAATATAAATGATGTAATATATTTTCTCATATTTATAATAAATAACAAATAATAAATAAATAATATATAAATAAATAAATAATAATATATAATAAATAATTAATATATATAACAAATAAATAATATATAATAAGTAATAATATATAATAAATAAATAATATATAAGTAAAATAATTTATTACATATAGAATAATATTAAAAATAAAAATATATCAAACACAATATAAATTAAAAATATTAAGTATTAACTATAAGAAGATATTCAAAATATAATTCAATAGCCTGACAATTATCGGAGGTTAACTTAAAAAATGTAAAATAAAATAAAATATTGGAGGTTGAGGACGCTAATGCAGGTCACAATTTTGGACTGCTTTTAGCTCATACTCCTCTTCACCAATGGCATTATGTTTACGCATACTCCTCTTCTTCACTGTAATGGCCGACGCTGGTGCTGGTGATATTCTTCCTCCTTCTAAGAGATTGTATTAGCTAGTGATTGATAAATCAAATTTGCTAACTTGCGTATGTGTGTTTGTTGGAAGGCACGGTGAGAGGGCCATCGTTCTTGACACAGGATCCGCAGGAGGCATCTTCGAGATAGTACAACTACATAGTGGTGGGCGGAGGGACAGTGGGGTGTGCAATCGCAGCAACTCGGAGAAAATGAAGGAAACCGCGGCAATAATGAGGGAAACGTGGCGGAAACCTGTAGAAAACACTACATAAACCCTATCAAATGCTTTAAAAACTTTGAAAAATCGACACATTTTTCCGTACGAATAAATGGTCGAATTTGAACAAATTTTAAACAAATATTTCAAGTTCGAAAAAATTCGAACTCCATGCTTCAAGTTTGCCGAATTTTGTGACTAAGCACGTAAGTCACAAAGTATACATATGAGTACAAGTAAGTCGCAAAGTATACACTTGAATACACGTATGTCACAAAGTGTACTCATGGATACATGTAAGTTGCAAAATATACACATGAATGCACATAAGTCACATGAAGACACGTAAGTGACGAAGTATACACATAAGTACACATAAGTCAAAGTATTTACATGAATACACGTGAATTGCAAATATTGTTCCTAACCCTCAGGATGGAAGGAACGTTGCTTTGATACCACTGTAGTGTCCCTCTCTTGATTTGCCCTAGAATTTGCCTATTGATCACAAATTGCAGCAAATTAGGGTTAGGGTTCGTCTTACAAAATAAATCTCTTTAATAATGTAATCCTCGGTTTAAATCCTGCAATCACAACATGAACAAGATTTGCAAATATATATATATATATATATATATAAAATTAACAGAGTTAGGTAATTACATCACATCATAGATTATCATTAATGCAAGCAAGCTAGGGTTTGGGAGAAGGGACATGATGGGTCTGCTCGAAGCCATTTCTACACCAAGCCTAAGAGAGTGTATACCACAACCCTCTCCCTTGGCGGCTTGTACCTTCTTTCCCCATCAATGTGTCAACTCCCCGAAGACACTTGTCACCTTGTGGAGTTGGGTGGGTGCCATAAGTGGGTAACTTGGCTCTCTGTGTTAGTGCCCTCTGGTTGGCTACCTACTAGCCCCGTTTACTCCTTTTGCTTACACCCTAGGCCCTTCCTACAAGGTGGATTCCAAACAGTCAAACATATCTTCTATTCCATCATAAGAAATCATACATTAAATATTCTTTCATTATGCATGACAATATTTGTACAGATGTAAGATAATGAATGACAAAAAATACCCCTGAGTATAATATATATATATATAATTGTCAACCTGCTATGGTGGATTGGATGGGTTCCTTGTGATCGCTGGTCTGATCCCTCTTTTGTTCAGGCGATGTATATCTTCTTGTCTTCTCTAAATTGATTTGTTCTTAACACTCGGAAGATATCGTTAGTGTAAATCAAGTAAATAAGGATCTATTATCCATACTTATATTAAAGCATCATAATTACTTATAAGGCTCAATAATTGCTCAAGCATCATTATTGCATAATCGTATATGTATGTACATACATATATATGTGCATACATATACATACATACATACATACATACATACATACATATATATGTATGTATTTATGTATGTATTTTATATATAATTATTACCAATTGCATTGTATGAACTTATATATTTAGATATATATGTAATTATAATTATATCAAACTTACTTCCCTTATTGTTGATTTATCCTATGTCTACATATATCTCTCATTGCACCATCTTCTTATTCACACCTACCTCTTCTTGATATCTGCCCTTTTAATCAGATATAAATCCTTCTGTTATATTCTTTGATTGACTTCCCATTCATTCCCTACTGCATTTCTGAATGCAGATTATTCTTTACTTCCGATTTGCTGCCATTTCTTTATTGCCTTCAAACTTAGAATATATATATATATATATATATATATATATATATATATATATATATTCCTTATTTATATCCTAAGATATTAGTTGCCTTCATATAAAAATGTATTTCTCCTGCTGATTATAACTGCTGTTCTTAAATGCAGATACATTCCTCAAACTCTTTTGTTAATTATATCTGCTGCAATACTCAGAAATATATTTCTTATTTATTCTTTTCCTTTACCCGATTCCTTCATGCCCTCTTCAAATGTCTTTACCCCTCTTATATATCTTCAATGGCGGAAGGGAAAAGTCACGTCTTTATTCACATTATTTCCTTGTTGAATGACACCTCCTTTCAAAGCCAGTGCTGAGTAAATCCCTTTTTGTTTTATTGTTAATTATGCCTTAAGGTGGATTGCTGCCTATATGGTTATTTTGTTTGCTGCTTTTCAGTCGCTGGATTTAGTTTGGAGAAATTGCGGCCATTATTAGTATAAAATCTGCCTTTAATTATTATTTCTTGCTTTGTCAATATTTATATTATTTAGGTTTGTAATAATATATGTATGTCTTCCTTTTAACATATTTAATTTTATATGTATATTTTATATTATTATTTTAAAATAATTATAATTATAATAATATTAAATTGTTAATATTATTTAATATTTTAATATTTATATTGTCATTTATTTATTTTGCATTTTAATGTTTGGATTTTTAGTGTTGCAATTTTGGGGACATGACATTGTGCTTTGTTTGCCATTTGTTAATGGAATCTAGTAATAATATTCTTTGTGCCCCTAACTTTTTTAATATTTGTTCATGAAGAATAATTTCTCTTAAAATTATATCTATTGTATTACTCAAAATCATCCCATTAAGGTCCATTTGAATCTTTGGCGATTCATCTCTACATAGTAGAATATTTTGTTTTCCCTTATCAATTGGTTTATCTATGCATATATCCAATTCTTTATTTTTGGATAGTCCAGTAACAACCATAATATGTACCTCATGATCCTAATCATCTATTTCTATCACGATAGAGTTAGTCTTGTGGAGATTGCATGGTCTGTTGGACCATATTCCACAATATTGAGACATTCTCTTGCAAAATGTCCGCTTTTGCCACATTTTGGACACTAAATAATTGTTTGTCCTTTCTAATCGCTTGTTGTAGAAGCTCTTGATCTATTCGTACTACTATTACTTGGTATTATTTGATTTTGACTACTTCTCTGTTCATAGGTATTTGTGCTAGCCAAAGTTTGAATACTCAGCGAGTTGCCAAGTACTCGCTATTTTTTTTGCTCCTTGAGTTTTGGTGAGGTTTACTCATCAAGCTTTTTTGAATTTTTTTTTGAAAAACTTGTCGAGTTTTTGGCAAGTACTCGTTTAGACTCGCCAAAAAGTCGGCGAGTTTTTGGCAAGTACTCGTTGAGACTCACCAAAAAGTCGGTGAGTTTTTCCATTTAACTCACAGCATCAACAACATGTCAAAATTTAAGGAAAGAAACCTTGGTTAGACATTGCAAAAACTATTTTTTTTGGCTTTATAAGCCTTGTTTCAGGCCTAATAAAAGAATATGAAAATGGTGTGCACCAAGAAGGTTTTTGTGGTTTTGAATGTCTTCATTTGGGCTTGGTAGTGGGGGATTTTTCCACTGATCCCGCCTTGTATCACAATAGGCAACATGCCACGGGCATTGCCCCTTGACCCCTATATTTTGCATAAAATTCATATTTTTTTTCAAAAAATAATGTTTTTAAAAGAATTGTGTTTTTTAAGGTGCTGAGTTTTTTCAAGTTTTTGTCAAGTACTCTTTGAGTCAAACTTTTTTGGCTTGTTGAGTCCGAGTTTGGGAACTATGGTGCCATCATCCATTGTCAGTTTTCTCCTGATTTTGGTTTAAGATGAATGGACAGTCTGAGAATCACACCTTTTAACATTGTAGTTAAATCAAATTTTATGCAAGATTCATTTTCTTAATGCCTTTTACTTTTGGTAGTTCATGTTGGAAGAATGAAGAAGGTGACCTCTGAGTTTGTTGTCATTGATGCCAACACTGGTTGGTAACTGACTGAGTAAACTGTGTGTCTACACTGATCCGGTATTTTGATATGAAAATCCTCTCAGTAAAAGGATTTTACTTTTGGTCTTTTTGGTAGTTTTTGATATGCTGCTCATAAGTGTCAGGTACTACTATAAACAAGCTTTAAGCAATTTTGGTTGATCTGGTTGAGTTATCCAAGTAATAGAAGTTCGACATTCTTTTGGCCGACACAATTATGAACTGTTTATCTTATAAATGTTTTAAGTGTTCTTCATTAGGTTCGGGCTGACCTAATTAATGTTTGTTATGATTTGTTGAACGCGCCAAAAGAACTTTTGATTTAAGCCGACCTAATTGATGTATAAAGATGAAGCCATATATATATGTGTGGATGATGAAGATGAAAGAGATACGAATATAGAAAAAGGAATAGTGTGGTATACAGTGATGCGACAAGTGATAGCGCAAGGGTTTTTACAGTGTTGTATCCTTGCAACTAGAGCAGAAGTTTTGGTATTCCAAAGCCTAACTGGAACTGATCTCGGCACATTGAAGGTGTATTTACTTAGTTCATCAATTGGCAGTAAGCCATACCTTTTTGTAGTTTGGCAATAAGCCATTTTTTGTATCCAGGCTATGAGCCTTTCAAGGACAGTGAGTCTTGGTAGTGAGCCCTATAATATCTTATAACCGGTTATAATATATTGTGAGCTAATCCTCACCGTGGTTTTTCCCTTTTTGGGTTTTCCACGTAAAAATCTTGGTGTCAATGTGTTATGATCTCTTTTATGTTTTGGTTTACTCTTGCAGCTAGATGTGGATTGATAATTGGATGGTTAGTAATTAATTGTGTTAGCAAAATACTGATTCACCCGCCTCGCCCGCCCCCTCCGCCCCCTCTTAGTATTCGGTGTATTCAACAGTTCATTCCAGATTTATCTTTTCTCTATCTTCTAGATTTTTCTTCATGTGTCATTTTTGTAATTGTTTTGTTCTCATCATTGTCTTCTAATTCTCTATCATCTAGCAGTTTTTATTCCCAGTCTATCATGTGATCCAAGATCTCTTTGTATCTGGATGTTGGTGCAATCTGTAATTTTTTTTGAAAACCTTTATTTAATCCTCCTTGGAGATATTGTTGTTCAAAATTATCTCACAATGGTTGATATAGTAATTGTGCTAAATCGGACATGCTCTAATTATAGGACTGAATAGATTCTGTGGTCCTTGTTTGAAGGATTCTAATTCATTTATAATTTGTTGATCTGTATGTCTTTTTTGAAATTCTTAACAAAACAATGTTCTCAAAGTTTCGCACCTCTTTTTGCTATCACCAGTAAGCTGATGAGGCCATTTTGTGGCCAATCCTTTAAATCTGTTTACAAAATAGATCAATTTTCCTTGTCATTTGTTATCTCATTCACTTTCTAAAATATTCCCAGTTCAAGCAATAGGTGAGCCGATCCATTACCTGATCTCCACTGAATCTTAAAAGTCTTGGGACCAAAGAAAGAAATAAAATAAAAATATTAATGTCCACAAATTATTAAAATTAGAAAAATGGGACTCATCAGGTACAATAACAAAGAACTAGAGCTAAAAAAGGAGGCCCTATATATAAATCATACATGGACAGGGGCAAGCCTCAAAAAGGCATGCCCTGATCAAGTACAATAATAAAAAGAGAAAAGTGAGGGAGATCCTACAAGGTAATAAACAAAAGTAGACCATCCAAGAGAGGAACCAAAATCCTCAAGTGCTAGTGTTCCGAGACACATTGAGGGAGGCAATGAAAATGTCATTGATCACAGTGGGAGTGCCAATGCTGAGTCTGAAAATGTTGTTGATCACAGGGGGAGACCAAAGAATGTTTAGGTTCCATATTTTTGCCATTTAGATACCTACATTTCTATACTATTTCACTCTACTCCTCTTTTCCTATTACTGGTATAGACTATAGACAAGTAATGTTTGAAATTTTGAATCCTGCACGGAAGCTACTATCTCATATCCTGCAAATGGAAATTGTTCTAATTTCTATTGCATAATTTCTTTAGTTGTATAAAGATTAAATTCACTTCCAATGGGTAGCTTGGTATTTGAATAATGTCAATGTGCTGTGGATGATTTTTTTTAACAACTTAATTATTCTCTGTGCTTTGGTGCTTTTTTCTGTTTTATGATTTATCCCTCTTCCTAATCAGTGTTTTCTTAATCTGAACAAAAACTTTTTCCAGTGCTTAAAATGACTTTAACCAATCTTAGTTGTTAAGTCAGCTTCACCAATATAGATCCATTCAGGGCCAAAACAGTCATACTATAGAAAGCAGTACTGATTGATATATTTATACTGAAAAATAGTTCTAAAATATATGCAAAAAAATAATATCAGAAGATGTAATCAAAATACAATAGCAGATATATTGCATTTCTAACAACTATATTATTGCTTGAAAATCTAATGACATCATGATAGAAATGTCTACTTGTTAATATGTCCAAAAGGTTATCTTCAAGAATAGCATAATGCTAAAATCATTTGAAATACAATTCCATCGTAGTCTTTATTTATTTACTAATAAAAAGTCAAAGGTTGCTTCGAAAAGACAAACCAACTTCCAATAAACTCTCTTCAATTCATTCACAACCCAGCACAGCTATATATACCATTTGTAGCCTGAACAGCGCCATATTGTCATATCATGAATAGGCAGGAGAGGCAATATCTTCTATTTTAGACCTTAATTTGTGTTTCTGCATTTCTATCTAAGGTGTATGCGATTAATTCTTAGTCTGGTTTTCTTTTCTAAAAGTCTTAATAATTCTGATAATTTGAAGTGTTCAAAAGAGTTTCCTAGACAATTTTACACTCCTTCAAAAACCTGTCTTTTCACTTACTAATTTTATAGAACTTAACTGTTTGCATATGCCTTCTAATTCAGTCTACCTCAGTAAACAGTTAAAGTTTAGTAATTTTAGAACCTCCAATGGCATTGCCATAGAATTAGTAGTCTGTATCTTCTCATTGTGCTTGCGAAGATTCATTATATTGTTCATAGCATCCTGTTCTCTGCTTCCATATGATAGGAAAACAGTATTACACTTGACTTGTATGCACATTCTTTCTTTTATGTTCTTAGATTCTACAAGCTATCCTGATACTCTCAGTGTTGTTTGTCACTCATTTTATGTTATCCAGAAAGCAGTCCAAGCTAGTCCAAAAAACCGATTTGCATGGCACATATGGGCACTGTTTGAGGCTAATCAAGGAGAATATGACAAAGCAAGAAAACTTTTTAGAGTTGGGCATGCACTAAATCCCAGGGATCCTGTTATTCTTCAGTCTCTTGCTCTTTTTGAGTACAAATGCTCCTCTTTAACTATTGCTCGTGAGATATTCAAGCAAGCTGGTCAAGTTGACCCCCGCCATCAACCAATATGGATTGTAAGATATACAAAAGCAGTACAGATATATCTTCTTTTTGTCTGTTTCATTTCTGCTTATGTTTGAATGCAAGCTATCTCAAGGTTTGAAGAGTGCATCAAACAAATAAAAATGTCTTTATCTATGTAATATACCTGGTTCGTTCTCATTGCTTTCATGTTTACAAACTCTTGCCACAGTTCATCAAACTTTATATGTTGGGTCAATCACAACGTTTGCTAAGAACTTAAAATGAATGTCATAAAATAA
>VDFB02329764.1:0-19343 GCA_007258455.2 Sequoia sempervirens
TCAAGCTCAAGCTAAAGCTCAGGCACATTCCCAATATCAAGCACAAGCATAAGGACAAAAACAAGAAACAAAATTAAAAGCATATTAGCAAGCTAAAAAACAATATCAAGAGCAACACGAAGTATCCAAATTGGCAGCCCAACAACAAGCACAACAATAGGCTCAACAACAGGCAATCCTAGCACAACAACAATAAGACCAACAACAAGTTTTGTTTATAAAACAAGTGGAAGCATACATGGCTCGACAGAATGTGTAAATACCATCAAAATACACATTAAACAAACCACCCATCCAACCAATTGTTGAAACACCCCAGAACACCTTCATTCCACCCCCTGATCTACAAAATTATGTAATGACACAAATCAGGTTGCTTTCACAACTTGTGTCCCTATCCATTTGATAGGAGCCTCGTGATGAAACCATTCTCGAAGGGATTCGAGATCCCCAAGTTTGACAAGTATCGTGGGATAGGAAACCCTGAAGATCACATCAGGGAATTCCAAGTTCATTGCATGGAAGTCACATATGATGATACCTATCTGATGCGGCTATATCCTAGGAGTTTGGTTGGCCACACTATGGAATGGTTCTCTTTCCTACCTATAGGCATCAAAAAATTCCAAGAAATTATAGATGCATTCATTAAAAACTACACATGTAATATCAAAATGGATGTTAGTCTAGAGGAACTCTCAGCTTTGAAACAAGGTAAGAATGAATCATTCGCTTAATTCTTACAACTATGGCAATCCAAGGACAATTGGAATAAATGGTTCATGCCCGAGGAACAAAAAGTATGTACCATCATATCCAACTTTGATGGCCTCTTGGCATTCCATCTCAAGGTACAAGGGATCATCACATATGACTAGTTGATCTCCAAGGCACTCAGCATCAAATGAGCCCTTATGACACAACCCATGGGATCAACTTCATAGCCCGAACAACAAAACAACCACCCACCTACTAATTACAATGACAAACCTAGCACGTGGGAAATAAAAAAAAACATTACTAATGATGGTGTCATCAATGCCAAGGTTCTCATCAGTGCCCCTTGCCAAAATACACCCACACCACAAATCCAAAACTAACACCAAAATAATCATCAAGCAACACAACAACCAAACAACAATCAAGAAATTAACAATGTCAATGATCAAAGGGGACCACCCCAGTGGAACAAGAATTACCCTAAGTGAAAATACACTGCTTTGGGGGAACCACTTGAAGTCATCATGAAGAAGCTCGTAAACAAAAAAACTCATTAAGGCTACCACCTTTGAGAATTATCAAGACCCAAATGTGAAACCTCCTTGGTATAATGAGAATCAACTATGTGACTTCCATAAAATCAAAGGGCATACCACAAACAATTGTATGAGGTTAAAAAACATAGTTCAAGATCTCATCAATCAAAGAATTATAAATGTGGAACAACCAACAGGAAACCAAAACCTTAAGATATACATGAATCCAATGACCAACCATGCCAATAAAGGGAATAATGACACAAATAATGGGAAAGAAACCTTCAAGAATTTAAATCATGTGTATGACCACATTGTGGCATCCCTAGATGACTACTGTGCTACCATCACCATCAAAGGAGCCCATGTGGAATGTGGAGTCACCACAAGAGGTGGCAAAGTTACCATCGTAGGATCATCCCATCCAAACAAAGTCCCTGCACCTAGATCTGTCCCCAATGGCTATAATGTCCTTGATCAACTCAAAATAATTCCAACAAAAATATCTATCATGGAGTTACTAAAAATATCATTTTCTCATAAGAAAATCCTTGAGGAAGCATTGGCTTCATCCATTGTCCCCACAGATCTTGATGTAGAACAATTCCAAGCTATGGTTGGAAATATCATTACACCAAATCTCCTCACATTCTTTGACCAAGATTTCCCCACTCAACCATCTCACAATTGTGCACTCCACTTAGAGGTCCTAGAACAAAAAAGAAAAGTCAAACGGGCCTTGGTGGATGGAGGTGCGGGTTTGAATATATGTTCTCTCAAGTTCATCAAACAATTAAAAATCTCAGAGGATTCTATTGACAAAGGAAAGGGTATCACAATAAGAGCATATGATGATCTAGAAAGAGTGTCCCCAAGGCATGATCAAAATTCCTATTCAAGTAGGGCCAACTATCATGGACACCACTTGTCAGGTCCTGGACCTCAACTTGTCATATAATATCCTCCTAGGATGTCCATGGATTCCCGCAATGCAAGAAGTAGCATCAACTTTCCATCAATGTGTTAAATTCACATATGAGGGACAAGAAGTCACCATCCATGGAGATCCCAGACCCTTCTCCTATTGCAAAATCCTTGAAGCAAAGAACTATAAAATTCCCCAAGTACAAAAAAATGATGAAGGCCCATCTACACCATACATTGATCCCACCACCCTCACTTCCACTTCTACAATAGAGACACCCACCACTCTTGCCATTCCCACCATCTCTAACATTAAGCTTATCATCCAAGATAACGGTTGTGGAAGCTACAAGCTCCCTAAAAATGATTTTGTACTAGGAGAGTTACCACAATCTCCTAGATCCACAAGAAAATGAAGCCTCCACATCTCAAACTTCTCTTGAAGACTATCCCAACTTTACAAGTTGGAGAGATCTCAATCGAGAAGTTATCGAGGTGGATCCCTCTCATATTCTATACCAAGATGAGAGAACAGCAACTGATTTACCAATGGATGATAGAAGCAAGGGTCTGCAAATGATGCTTGCAATGGGCTATGATAGAAATCAAAGACTTGGGAAAATTGACAATGGGCTTATAATACCTATCATTCTAGAGACATGAATGAGAAATCTTCGTCTTGGATGTACCCCTCTGAGTATAACCATATGTGTTCAAGGTTCTTAGTTATAAGGGTTAATAATCCTCCTCAACCAACCGCAACTGAACTGCGCTTACCAGTATCCATAAGTCACATCTTAGATAACTATACATTTGATATAACCGATGTTTGTAGTACTAGCGATGACGAGAATCCCACATCCAACCTACCTAGGTTCTTTGAGGATACCACTCTTTTCATGATTAGCACCCTATATTTTGAATCATACAACCAAAATTAAGAAATTCACCTAGTATACCCCCAACTCATTGACTATGACCAATGAGGAGAACCAATTCTTGATACATTCAAAAATGACGAGGTGTGCTTAGAATTCATGGGACTATAGAATAACATTCCATGTGGGGATTACAAAGCAGGGTTCATAATTGAGCTAGATACACATGCAGATTATGGGGAAATGATTGAATCCCCCAATCACAAAGGTGAAAAATTAAGAATAATATTGAAGTCCTTGAGTGAAAACCACACTGTGGCACTATTCGACTAGAAAAAGGTAAAAATAAAAGATGCATCCAATGGTGAAAACCTCTTCGACATGCCTAAGGATGGGGGATTCAATCTTCCTTTTAAAGCTCTTCATCAAGAAAAATCAGCAGTCCTAGCAGAAAGGTGCAATTCGGTCAATCTAGAAATAGAGGAAACCTTGCACATCACATTCTATGTAGAGTCATTACTATCAAAGGAATAAGAGCTCTTCGTATCCTTCCTAAGAGAGAGATAGATAAAATTCACATGGAGCTATATGCTAACATGCCAAGGCTTGATCTAGAAATCATGGTTCACCACTTAGTGGTATACCCAAAAGCAAATCCTGTTAGACAAAAGCTTAGAAAATGCACCCTTAGATCGCCCTGGTAGTAAAAATGGAACTGAAAAGCTATTAGATGTAGGATTCATTTGACCGATAGATTATCCAGAATGGGTGTCAAACTTGGTGCCTATCTCAAAACCTGATGGGGGCATCAAAATCTCCACAGACTTTAGAGACTTGAATAAGGCATGTCTAAAAGATGACTTCCCATTTCCAAACATTGACATAATCGTAGATATGATAGCCATACATGAAATGTTGTCACTAATGGACAGATTCTTAGGGTACAATCAGATCATGATAGCCACACAAGAACAACATAAAACAACCTTCACTTGTCCATGGGGGACTTACTGCTGGAATATGATGCCATTCAACTTAAAGAATGTGGGAGCAACATACCAAAGGGCCATGACATTAATCATCCATGACATGATCCATAAGATAGTCAAAGATTATGTTGATGATATTGTAGCCAAATCTAGAAGGAGAAAGGATCACATAGCTACCTTAAGTGACATCTTTGATAGGCTGGAGGAGTACAAAGTCAAATTAAACCCAAAGAAGTGTGTCTTCGGCGTACAATCAAAAAAGCTACTAGGATACATAGTGTCAATAAGAGGTATCAAGGTAGATCCAGCAAAGGTAAAAATAATCCTAGAGATTGAGGCACCAAAAATATTAAAGCAATTGAGAGGTCTCCAAGGAAGGCTTCAATCCATTCGAAGATTCATAACATAGTTGGCGGACAAACAAAACCCATACTCTCACCTACTTCACAAGGGAGTAGTGTACAAATGGGATAACAAGTGTGAAGAGGTATTCAATAAAATCAAAGAATATTTACTTACACCACCATTTTTAATGCCACCAATCCCAAGAAAACCATTAATTCTCTATGTATTAGCAACAATAGCAACCCTTGGAGCTCACCTAGCTTAGCATGACAAAAATGGAATAGAAAGGGCCATTCATTACATCAACAGAACAATGGTTTGGCATGAGCTAAACTATTCATTAATTGAAAAAGCATGTCTAGTAGTAGTGTTTGCATCACAGAAATTTAGACATTACATGTTGGCACATAAAATTAAACTCATTGCCAAAATTGACCCTCTCAAGTACTTATTGTCAAAGGCAATTCTCACGGGAAGAATGGCCAAATGGGTGATGATACTATCAGAATATGACATTGAATATGTGGAGTAGAAAGAAATCAAAAGCCAAGTCATCAAAAATTAGCTTGCAAAAGCACCAATTTATTTAGAGAATCCTCTCATCTCAGAGTTTCTAGATGAATCTATTTTCAATCTCAATGTAGCTAACCATTGGAAATTGTACTTTGATGGTTCATATACACAACATGGATTAGGGGTTGGCATCTTCTTTATCACCCCACAAGGGGATTGCATACCAAGGTCCTACAAAATGGCATTTCCCTACACCAATAAAATTGCAAAATACAAGGCTTCAACCATAGGTCTCAAAATAGCAAAGCAAGTGTTGAACATTATAACTCCTTCTAAATTATATGGAGACTCTCAATCAATAATAAATCAAGTGAATCATGAATACTGCATCAAGGATGATAAACCTACTCCATATAAAAAATTGGTTGAGACTCTCAAAGAACCCTTCATCAAATTACATTTGAGTGATAATTCAGAGCCAACACAGATAACAGACGCCAAGGGCAACAATTGGGTCCCTACCGGACATCCCAACAATGTTCCTTTAAATATGAATTCTTGATAGAGTAGCTTCTCGTGCCCACACTAAAGGTACTAGAATCAGAATTCGTGTGCAAAATCATTGGTCTCGGTGATCATTGGTACCACGACATTTATACATACCTTTGAATAGGAGTTATACATGCCGACTTACCTTCAAACCTAAAATGAACCTTTGTAAAAAAGGAATCTAGATTCGTCATCCTAGGAGATACCCTATATCATAGGAGCATAGAAGGAACCCTACTATGCTGCTTAAACATTGAGGAGGCACTGACTGCTCTAACTGAAGTGCATAATGGTATCTGTGGTTCACACTCGAGTGGAATGACTATAGCCAAGAAATTGCTGAGGATGGGTTATTATTGGCCCACAATGGAAAGAGAAGCACGTGACTATGTAAGAAGGTGTCTACAATGCCAATAGCATGGGGACCTCATCCATGCTCTAGCTCAAGAGCTTCATCCCATCATCACACCATGGCCCTTTTCATAGTGGGGACTCGATCTCATTGGAAAAATCACACCCACTTTATCTAACAGCCACAAATTCATCATAACCGCCATGAAGTACTTTACTAAGTGGGTGGAATCCATAGCCATGACGCATATAACTGGGAAGTAGATATCAAAGTTCATCCTGAACTATCTCATTTACCACTACGGTGTCCCACAAACCATTATCTCAAATAATGGGACACCATTTAAGAATTAGGATGTCTGTGACTTATGTGAAAAATTCAAAATCCAACATCGCTTCTCCACCCCATACTATCCCCAAGGCAATGGCCAAGCAAAAGCTACAAAAAAACCATTTTGAAAATTGTTAAGAAAATAGTCAATGACACAAGTCGTGACTGGCATTTGTAGTTCGATCCTGCCATTTGGGCCTATCGAACAAGCATCTGCACACCTACCAGTGCCACCCCCTTCTCCCTGGTCTATGGATCAGAAGCAATACTCCCCATTGAGATAGAGCTCCCATCACTCAGGATATCACTGTAAAACCTCATCACAGATGAAGAATACCAAGTATCAAGACACTTTAAATCATTTGCAAGTCTATTAGAATAGAATTAAAAGGAGCTATAATAAGAAAATCAGAAGCAGGACTTTCCAAGTCAAAGAACTAGTATTAAAGGAGAATCAAAAGAATGTCCCAAACCCAAGCAGCAAAGGAAAATTTAAACAAAATTTGGTGGGACCATTCATTATAACAAAGTTATAAGTCAAGGGCATATTAGTTATCAAAGGCAGAAGAGGAACCTCTGCAAGAGCCCATGGATAACTCTCATCTCAAAAAGTATTATGCCTAAATCTCTCAAGGTATAGAACCAAAAAATCAAAAAATTAGAAAATGTCCCAAAAAATGGTTACTTTGGTGAAAACCTGGCAAACAGGCATCTTGGTGACAACAGAAAAATCCAAAAAAAAAAATCAGAAAGAGAATCAAAAAATAGTAAAGAGAAAAATTGTCCTCTAGTGAAAACCACTTTGGTGGCACTTTAGACAAGTACCTTGGTGAAAACCTAGCAAACAGGTGCCTTGTGTAAATAAGCACTTTCTATCCACCAAGATCTTTATGGCTTGTTCTACATTATCCATGCATTAAGTTTCCATTATCCATCACATTTAGATCTCCATCCATCACTCACCCACCCGCATTTGCATCATAGCTTGGTCTTGTGTTTGTATCATGATCCCTCCAAGTACTACTCAACCCATCCTCAAAGTCAACTTGTCCTACCTTTATTGGAGTAGTCTATTGCATTACACTAGGGGTATGTTCTCATCAGATTGGATTTGTGTATATTCTTAAAGTCCTAAACATTAGAAAATCCAAAAATATCAAAACATTAGAAAAACCAAAAATACCAAAACATATGAAAATCCCAAAACAGGTCAAAAAGTCAATCAAAAAGTAAAAAACAAAGTCATCTTGTCAAACTATAGGTCTCTGAGCCTTAAACATAGGCAAGGTTGATCTTTCATCACCCCCTGAGACACTTAGGTCAGTCCTTTAGGCATCCATCATAATAAACTGGCATTTCATCATGTATATCGCCATCTGTAAATTGGTCAAGTCATTAGTCGAACTACGTGGTCTCTACGTGTATAACATAGGCAAGGCTAATTTATTGATCAAATCCCAAGACCCCTAGGATAGGTCTTTAGGTTAGTCGCTTGGTCAAAATCTCAAAAAACCCCAAAACATTAAAAAAATAAAAAATCAAAACATTTAAAAATATTGAAAAATACTAAAAACGGCCTCAAAAAATTGCAAAACATCAAAAAAATCCAAATGTTGGAAATAATCCATCCGTCTCATCTGTTTTTCACTCACGGCGGCGTAAACCACCAATAAATGATCATCATCCTTAGCTGGAACGAAATGAAGTGAAATTAAAGTCTAGCAAGTTTAAAGAAAGTATAACAAGCGTCAAGATTACTCGAAGCAGGTTAAGGTACATAAGCCAGGCGGTCAATTCTTTTAATGTCGATAGCCATGACCCGGTCAATCCGTTTCCAGGTCGTTTGGTAGCATCATGTCCTGGAATTGTATCCGGCTTCTATTAGAGATTATTTATCAAAAGAGAACTTTGGATAAGCGAAATGCGTGCCACTATCCCTTAACATGTCTTAGCGTGTATCAGCTTCTTACAATGGGCATTATCACTTTTGGCAATAATTTATCTTCATATCCTTAAAACGTACCTTTTGGTTCAGCAATATTGAAGAACATTCCCGGTTTGATTGTTTACTTTATGCCGTGTCTTTGACTTATCTTTGTGAAGTACATGTTCAAAGGGACTCAATGATATCAGAAAGGGTTTAGAGAAATAGGAATGGTGAAACAATCATTATCTTTTATCTGCTATGCTTGTTGGAAATTCTTCTAAAATAACCTTGCCAAATACTTTCTTTTTTAGATATGTATAGAGGGTGTTTTGGACAGCTTGTTGACTATTGCATTGATTGGTTATACCTTTCCGTGTTTTGGTCCAAGATGTTTGAAACTTCTAAAGTGCATCCTAGCAAGGTTTCCATATGTCAGGTGTGAACAAGAATATTCCTATCTATTTTTCAAGTCAAAGTCCATCACACTAAGTACAATGCCATCTTGGTCCTTCATACCTTGATGCATCGTGCTTATGCATGTTATCAATCATAAGGTAAGTGACCCTTTTTAAAATCCCAATCCTTGATAAGAAAATCATCTATTTCTCATCATCATCTCTCATTTGTTCTTCTTTACTAACATCATGTCGCCCGAATAGTTAATCATCATCACTAGTGCATCCCTGCATCCACAGCCATCAATAATGCATATCATCTCATGCATATTTCATCATCGCCAATATCTAAGATCTATTAGTCTAAAGCATCTCATAAAATCATACATTTGCATAATCATAGCATATCACATCATCCATCTCATCCATCTTACATCATATCATCATTTAAGTTGTTTAGGATAATATAGATTGGTTATTCTAAGCATCTTAAAATCATCTCATTTGCATCACCATCATAACCATCTATTTTGAACCTCTTTATCGCGTGATCGACCTTCAAATCGAATCTTTTCACTTGATCTCTCGAGGGGGCAATGTACTAGCGTATTTCTTTCCATTGGGGAATCCAAAAAAATTAGAATTTTTTTGAATTTTGATCACAACAAGTTTATTCTTTGAACCAACGCAGCAAGTACATTGCTTCAAAGAGGGGAAAAATGTAGACACACAAAATATGCATACATTTCAATCCACTAGTTTAATTAAATAACCTTCATTTAATCAAATCTAACATTTCATCCTTCAATTAAATAAATTCACTTTATCATTACCTCATTTAAATAAATCAATCAAATTCTAACATTTCATCTTTCATAAATCATCTCCTAAACTTATCTCTTTCAAATTAATCAACCTTTATCTTACATCCCCCTTTTAATTAAATAAACCAAAACTTATTTAATTAAATCCCAAATGCATTTTCCATCCCTTTTGATTTAAATAAATCAAAGTATTTAAATCAAATAAGTCAAAATCACCTAAACATCACCTAAGCTAATCTAATCTTAATTAATCTAACCTAACCACCCATCACATACTCTAGCTTTTCCCACTTGCACCAATAAAACATTTTAATTGATTTATGAATTCCTCATTTTCCCTCAACAAAGCATCTTTTGGAAATATTCTCCAAATTTGAATATGAAGGAAAGTTGACTTGTCCCTTCCAACATGGCAATAACTTCTCTCTTACATGTCCCCCACTTAGCATTTAACTCTCAAATTCAAATTTGAATCTCCACCTCTTTGGCACAATGACCAAAACTTGCACATTCCTCAACCACTCACAATGTGACAAGTGGCTTCATCTCATTGGCTAAATCTTTGTCCCACATTCATCCATTTGGCTATTTCTCTTATCAAAATATTCTATAAATGGAAGTTATTCTTCATCTTGGCATCTACAATCTCATGAAAAGTCACTCTCTTCAATTGAGAACTGATTTTGTCCATTTCATTCTATCTTCAAGGCATTGCATCATTTGAGTTTTAGCAAGGATTGGGAAATGGTCACTTACACAATTGACACCAATCCAATATGGAATAGGTATATATCATGTTTTATTCTCTCATGTTTTTAATTGATTTGTTTATAAAGCATGTTGTATTATTCCATAGGAGCACTTGTAAATGTGCATGGCTTGGACTAATCCATTATTTAATGTGTATTTGAAGTTTGAGTGTTTGCAGATTTGTAGTGCTTCACTCATTATTTGATTTGCATTACTAGGTCTTCGTGAGTTGAATGTTAAAGTGCCTTTTCCAGGCATTTGCTTGGTGGTGAACCCCTAAAAGTTGAAAGAACTCCCTTCTAGGTCCTCCTCTTTAGGAATTGACTCACCTTGTGAGGTTGCTAGTCAATCTAATTAGGGCTCCTAAGACATTAGTGAATGACTAGTGGAGAAAGACTGATATCTCTAGGTATCCATTTTTACACAGATCACTAAATATGAGGAGTTGTAAACTAAGTGTAATAAAACTAACAATTAATGGAAAAAATCAAATGCTCCTATGAAATGTGATATGATATGAGTGTGATGCTTAAAATGTAAAATATTATTTTAAGGGCACATTTAGATGAATTTTAACATTATTGATAATAATTGTAAAAAATACCCCAATTGAATGATAAAATAAAACAAAATGATCTTATTGTATTCATGTGTGAGTATATTTAGTTAAATTTGACTATCAATCTAATAGCTATACATCAATTGGTGTTGACAATTTGCAATAAATTTTTAATTGCCCAATGTACCTTGTGTTTGACTCTTGCTTTAGTTGTATAATAACTTTGATGGTGTAGGATAATTTATATCTCATACTTATTATTTAATGATTGAATTCACATTACCATAGTAAAAGATAATTGTCATTTCAACAAACTTATGTGTGTTCTTATATAAGAGTTATGTTTTAAAAAAATTATAAACTTTTGAGAAAAAAAATAATCTAAGAGGAGTGATATGTATGACGCGAAGCTTCATAAAAAGAATAGAACTCATATTTTATAAGTGTGTTTTATTACTATCAATAGAACATGGACCCTGAAAATAAATTCCACTAATATTCATCTGTATGGTCCTTATCATTAGAGATAGTTTCTCAACTAAATCTTAGTGCCTACTAGCTTATAGTATGTCTTTATTTCAATCTTGAGGCAGTAAAACTCTTGGGTTCTATTGATAAGTTTTGTACTCTAGTTTCATGGATTTGGAGGTTTATGGTGTTATCACATTCCCATTGACTTTTTATTTCGTAGATAGTCGCCTGGGTTACGATTAGCAAAACTCATAGCGTTTGCAATTAAATGTAAAGAATTTTAAAGAAATGTAATAACAATAAATATATTGTCGTTGCAAAACCCCCACATTAAAAACTCATTTTCAGTAATTCCTAGAGCAGTAGATATTTTGATGTGAGTGTCGTCATGCATCAAAGAGGCACGTTTTCTTTTCAAGGTCTGAAGATGTCATCAATAGTCGCCTTAGCCCAAAGAACATATAATGTGAACGGCAATATATATAATTATGCCTTACGGATTTGATTTTATTTTTTAAACCTAAACATAATTCATGACTGGAGAACCTTGAGATTTAAGCAGCCTACTTATGAATTATGACTATTTTAAAATATTCTTTTAGGAATGGAGTTAAAGGGTTCTGGATATCATTTTTGTACTCTTTTAGGAATGGAGTTAAAGGGTTCTGGATATCATTTTTGTAGAACATATAAACCTCTAAACATGGTTTATTAATACTTGAGGTAAAATGTATAGTAATATAATTATTTTTATGGTTTTTTTTTGGTTATTTAAATATGCTTTTTCATAAGATCTTACATCTAGTTTTTTGTTTCTGTTAGTATAGAAGTGTTTGTATATAGTTATATTAATGTTAGCAATAGAATAAGTTAATTAATGTGTTAGTTCAATACAAATGAAAATATCACTTGAACATTCATAGTTCGATGTTAACACTCTTAAGACTAAGATATTATAAATGTGTAACTATAGTACGAGAGAATATTACAAATAATAATAGATACGCAAAGTATATTTTTTTCTAAGTGTAGAAATGAACTTAATGAGTTTGGAAGGGGAAAAAAATTATGTGGCATAACATATAAAATAGACAATAAATTGATATCAATTTGGAAAATTAAATTAAGACGATGAGGTTTTGGATAATATTAGTGTGTGCTGTTGAAGAATTTCCCTATAATTATAAAATAGCATATTCCATTTATATATGTATGTATGTATGTATATCGTTATATATTGTTAGGTAGGAATTATTACTATTCCTCATGAGTATATGTTTGATGACTTTCCTAAAAAAAAAATAATCTCTACCTTAAATCTTTATTGGATCATATATAAATATAATAAATTTTATTTATAGAATAATTGTTTTACTCTTATAAAATATGTACTATATTTTAGACACCATGGAAACTAGTAGAAACAATACCAATTCACAATTAAGCACTATTATTTATATTTAAACTCTTAATGTTTTCTTGTCCAACATTAAAACATAATTTAGAAAAGATGATTATTGATGTATATAAGCCTCTCAAAGTGTGTTATATTAACATTAAAGAGGGGTAAAAATTTATTAAAACAAGAAGAAATTACAAAGCAAGGCCATTCAATAGCCTTATCAAGCACCACCAAATGGTCCAACTGATGAGACAAATCATGGGGTAATTGACTCCAATCCACAAAGTTCCAATCCTAAACATGATCAAAGGCCCATTTAGCCAAACAATTAGCAACACCATTCCATTCTCTAGGAATATGAGTGAAAGTAATAGACTCTAGAAAAGCACAAAGGTTGAGAATCTGTTCAACCACCAAAGCCAAATACCAACTGACATCATCTAACTGCCACCTATTCAACAAGTTTACCACAACTTGGGAATCATATTCACATATGATCTTGAGCTAGCCCAACTGACTTTCACATTCCACAACCACTAAATTTTCCTAAGCCTCCATCAAATTATTAGTATGAAAACCCTTATAGACAAAAAAGATAAATTATACATCTCCAGAACTATCCCAACCAACACCACCAATACTAGAATGACCAAGGTTTATGCGAGAAGAGACATCCATGTTTATTTTAAGAACTCCCTGAGGAGGAGGGGACCATCTCCCCTTTCTATTCACTTTTGGGGTAGGATGTCTACATCTGTTGCGCATGAGCTTTTGTTGGAGAGGAAGGAGATGAATACGATTAAAATAGCCAACATTAGAAGGAGCCACCTAATTTGTCAAATCACACTTAGCCACAACTATTTCACCCAAAGAATGCAAAATCTTGCACCACAAATGAGGGGCCCACAACAACACATCCTGAAAAATTTGATGATTCCTCTCCAACCAAAGATTCCAAATAATGAAGGATGGGCCAATAGCCCAAGAAAATTGAAGAAAGGGGGTAGAAATTGGAGTCTTGCTCCACCTATCCAAAAACTTAGCCAATGAGGAAACATGCCCACAAGGCATATTCCACACCCTCCACCAACAATGCCAAATCTCTCGAGCATAATAACATTGGAAGAAGAGATGAGAAACACTCTCCTTCGCAGCTCGACACAACACACAAAATGAGGGGCCTTGAAAACCACACTTGCATAAATTGTCCTAAGTAAGACACTGATTTTGAGCCATTAACCACATGAAGAAATTACACTTGGGCCATTGCAACTTGTGCAAAACTTACTTCCACCAAGGGACCTCAATATCCCCAAGCAGTTGCCTACCCAATTGCTTAGAACCAGCAGACACAGTGTACTTCCTAGACATATCAAAACCCTTCCAAGCCAAAGTATCAAGTCCCCTTAGAGAATTACAAGCACATGAAGCCAAAAGTTGAGCAATCTCATGCCTATCCCCGTTAGACCCCCCAGGTAGCCACTTAGAAGGGTGTTTCTAGTGATAGGTAACAATAGAATGACAATGGTCAGTGATCTTGTAGTGCTCCATGGTATCCCAACTAGCAACAGTAAAAACATCACAAAGGGGCTGAGGATGAGGAAAAGAAAAAAGAATAGGAGGGTGACCATCCCAAGAATCCAACCAAAAGAGAGCCTATGACCCTGAGTGACAAATCTAGAAAAGTGCACACTTAATAAACTGAGCCCCCACTTTCAATGTATGTCATATCAATGAACCACTCCCCTCTAGAGGATAGCGAGGAACCTCAAAAGAAGCAACACCTCTAAGATACTTATAGTTAAGAATACAGGGCCATAACTGATCCTGATTGTTACACCAATTCCAGTACAACTTAGCAACAATAACTTACTCATTCAAAATAATAGAGCATAGACCAAGACCACCCTCTTGCTTTGGTCTACACATAGATTCCCATTTAACAAGGCTCCACTTAGAAGACATCAAGTTGCCACTCCAAAGAAATTGACGAGAGAGAACATCAAATTCCTTAAGGAAATACATAGGGGCTGATTGAACAAAGTACCTGTAGATGGGAAGGGCCTGGATAACACACTTAAGGAGAGTAACTCTAGTAGTTGTAGACAACCACCGATGAGTCTAGTGAGTTACCTTCTTCATCAACTTGTCAAGCAACATATGCCAGGAGGACCTAGGCTGATGACCAATAGCAAGAGGAATCCCCAAATAGACAAAGGGTAGATACCTAATTTGAAATCACAGAATAGTTGCAATCCTTCACTAGATAGCCTAAGGAGTATTAAAAAAGAAAATAGAAGACTTCTGCTCATTGAATTTCTGGCCCAAAGCTACAACGTAGATATTTAAAGTTTGCCTAAAGTATTCAACTTCAAAAATATGGGCCAACTCCATAAGAGAGGTGTCATCCACAAAATGGAGATGAGAAAGTGTTGGCAAATCCAACCCCCATTTCCAACCATGAATTAATCCTTGAGAGACCCAGAATTTAAGAAAGTAGCCTAGCCCCTCCGCAATAATAATAAATAGATAGGGAGAGAGAGGATCTCCCTAATGAAGGCCCCTTGTTGCCCCAAACAACTTTGAAGGTTTCCCATTCACAATAATTGAAAATGAGGAAGAAGTCACACAACTTATAGTCCAACTCACCCACTCAGAAGAAAACCCAAATGCCAACTAAATCTTCTAAAGAAAACTCCATTTAACTCTATCCTACACTTTAGCCATATCCAACTTGATGAACATAGACCTATCCTTAGAGGTTGCCAAGGAATGAATGACCTCTGAGGCAACCACTACCCCATCCAAAATTTGACCACTCGCCATAAAGCATCCTTGCTCCTCTAAAATGACAATAAGAAAATAAGATTTAAGCTTCTCTACGATCAACTTCATAATAATCTTATACACCACATTATAGAGTGTAATAGGTGTAAAGAGTTCAAGCCTATCAACACCCTCCTTCTTAGGAGTGAGAACTAGAAAAGTAGCATTCATGGCATGAAGCATCCGCTTATTATGAAGAGACTCACGAACAACCTCCAACAAATCTAGCTTCACAATGTTCCAAAAATCCTCAAAAAATTCAATTGGGAACCCATCAGGGCCAGGAGCCTTCCCCTTATTCATCCCAAACACAACCTCCTCCACTTCAAACAAAGTAATTGGACGAATAAGAGAAGCATTCATCACATTAGAGATCAAAGAAGGAATACAAGAAATGACCATATTCTCCTCAGCATCAGCAGGAAGTGAATCCTTAGTTAATAGAGCAGAGAAGAAATGGTGAGCTTCTCTGAATAAAGCCTATTGTGAAGATATAACTAATCCTTTTGAATTAACAAGAGAAGAGATGTAACACTTATTCCAAGAGGCCTACACAGAATGATGAAAGAAAGTAGTATTTTTGTCCCCCTCCTGAAGCTAATCAATCCTAGCCTTTTGTTACCAAAAAATATCTTCACGAGCTCCTATTCCTCCACCAATTTTAGGGCTTGGGACTCAACATGCCCAAAATCCTCAAAAAATCCCAGATCCCTAATCTAGCGAGTAATAGTAGCAAGATGCTCTTGTGCTTCCCTTTTCTTGGTCCAAAAATTTCCAAAACACCACCTATTCCATCACTTAAGATGATACTTAACACATTGTAGCTTCTTAACTAAAGAATACATAGTAGTACCATATGCAGGGGGTATGTGCAGGATCATGATGGGCCAAAAAGTGGCAATATTATGGGTATGTGTAGAGTATGTGGCTGAGCACCTTTTTTTAACCCAAAATTAATGAAACAAAAAGGGTTTTTAAATGAGATTCTCAAATTTCCACCAATATAAATTATGCTTTACTTTGAATTTAATAAATAATTATTATTAATTTTCTATTTGAATTATGACTAAAGTCTTAATCGATAGGCTGATTGAAAAACATCTATAACTCAAATACTTTAATAAAACAGTCCAAAGCATTGCTCCATTCCGTAGCTGCCTGTATAGGTTAAAATTTGGAATTTTTCTTTGGTGCGACAGATTAAAGATTGAATTAGGACAAAACAAGTTTTTATATTTTTTAAAAGTTGTAATAAAAATTCATAATTAATTATTTACTTGGAAAAATTACAAAAATGTCCATCATATCTGGAGCAGTCTCTACTTATATTTTGAAATCTTATAAGAAACAAATATTATTATTTTATTGTGGTTAGGGTGGTCATACAGACACCTACTTCTTATTCTTTCCCTGAAATTAAAGTACTATTGCATTGAAATTTCAAATTTTTACCAAATAGATTTTTTTTAAAAATAAACCTAGTATTTTAGAAACTACATTCAATTTGCTATAGATTATATTTTTACATATTTTTGAAATCATATAGATAACTTATTCAAATTTTTACATCAAGTTGCCTAACTTTGACTTTTCTAATTTTTTTGCCACTTAAGGGGCCTATTCTTTCCATCATGATCCTGCACATACACAGGGGCTCCATCTTGCCACTACTGAGCAACAAGATTATACAAGGAAGAATCACAAAGCCACATAAGATGAAATTTGAAAGGAGGATTCTTTGGAGTAGGAAAATAAGAAGCTAATTACTTAATTGGCCAATGATCATAACCACGCCAATCTAGAATCTTAGAGTAGGTGACCAAACTACGCCCAACCCAAAAACTAGAAACAAGAAACCTATCCAGCTGCTCAAAAATTACTTCTAGCCCACTCTGTCAGTTATTCCAAGTAAAAATTCCATTAGAGGGTTTAACATCAATAAGAACAAGATTATCCACATTAGCCTGAAACAAGTCTGAAGTAGGACCTAGTCTTGGTAGCCCCCCTCTTTTCTCCTCAAGACACAAGACAAAATTGAAATCACCAACTAAGATCTGAGGCAAATAAGGTGCACATGACCTAACATATTTGATATGGGACCAAAGCTAGATTTTACCACAAATTTCAATTAGAGCATGAACATTACTAAACAAAATAGTCTCACCAGAGTCCAAAATGGAAGCCACCACTGAGATAGAGGAATGACTAGAAATCCACCAATGAGGAACAACCTTATGGGGATCCCAAAAAAGTGCCAAGCCTCTAGAACTTCCCATAGAACCAATACATTGACACTAACTAGAAAACCAAATATGAGGAGCATACTAAAGCATGAACTCCACCTGAAGCTTAGTCTCTTGAACATAAAAGATATCTGGAGAATGGACCCTAATTAAATCTTGAATAACTTTTTGATGGGAGGAGGTACTCAACCCCCTTGCATCCCATGAAAGAATAATCATGAGGAAGGTTGAGCGAAGTGGGCATCAATGGTCTTAACAGACCCAAATTCCACCATCAAATCCCTAGCAGTTTTAATCTTGACCACATCTTTTTTACGACTGGCTTTAAAGGAGTGTCCAAAATGCCCCTTCTTGAGAGGGCATTGCAGCACCCCTAGATAAGAGGATAACCCCCAACCTTTACTTGAAGAAAAAGCCTCCTTAGCTAAATTTTCTAAAATAATATCATTTTGTAAGCTAGCAGAAGCATCTGAAGGCCTAAAACTCCCCTACTCCAAAGCAAAAGAAGTTTCCCTAACAACAATTTCCTACTCTAGCCCTAGATCCATACTAATATCCCTAGATGAAATCTCAACAGGAATCCCCTCCTCCAAGGCCTGATTATCCAAGACCTCAAAATGATTGAACCCCTACTTGCTTTGTCTGTCCTTATAGGCCCGCTTCTGACCCCTCCCCTTAGCTTTTGGCTTAACAAGAGTGAAGCCATCCTTATCAGGACCCCCCTCAGCCACAAACACTTTGCATTTATCTCCCTTTTCCACTAAAGGCTTTGATGACAAAGGAGAAGAAGCCTCATCCAATCTAGATGCTCGAGGACATTGGTGCCAAAGGTGTCCATACTCATGACAAAAATGGCATCTAAAAGGGAGAGACTCATAATCTATTTGTTGAATCCATGAGGTAGAGCCAATAAAAATTTCCAAAGAATCTGGCAAAGGATTATTTAGGTCAATTTCAACACAAATGCAAGCAAAAGAAAATACCTTTTTAACCAAAGTAGTTTGGGCAATGGCAACTGACTTCCCCAACAATGCAACAATCCATTGCAAAATATCTTCTCTCTAGAATTCCAAAGGCAGCCATGGTAAGCAAACCCACACAGGGACCCGAGAGGGTAGATCCTTTGTAACATTGGATCTCCCATGCAAGGGTTTCATGAACAAGCCCACTTGATTGTAAAAATATGGGCCTCCCTCAGAAACATGATCACAATCCTAAATGCAAGAAAAATCAACCAAGAAATAGCCATTCCTAGCCACCAAAAAGTCAAAATCACCCTCAACCTGCTAGGTACGATGCATCTAGGACTCCAAAGTTGAGAGGGGAACACGAATACCCAAAAAATTACAAATCAGAACATGTTGAGTACAATAAGAAAAGTCCTCTTGCACCGATTCTAGAGAGAACCAAAACTAGACGAGCTTGACTCTGCGAAAAACAACCATTCACTTTTTTAAGTTTGGAGCTCTCGCCCACAAATGAGGTATCCTTCATCGGCACATGCACATCCAAAAACTCACTTGGAGATGACTTCACAATCGTAATCACCAAGCTCTTGGAATCTCTGGCCATTTCTCCACACCCAACACCCACCATAGCCGAACAACCAAAACTCCACCCCACATGACCAAAATCCACACCAGCCTTCTCACCCCCATGCCAAACCCCAAACCCCAATCCCCACACCCCACACCCCAATCCCGACCACTAATCCTACTCACTAGAATCCACACCCTTCATCCCCACCATAAACACAAAACGCCAAAGAAAAGTTTCTCGCACATAAAACACCAAAGAAAATATTCCTACA
>VDFB02329765.1:0-40004 GCA_007258455.2 Sequoia sempervirens
TCTTAAAGGATTCGATGTGATTTGTGTTGCAATTTTTCACATACTCGTGGAGGAATCCGGAAAACAAATCTTTTCAAAGGGAATAACAAGATAGGTAAACTTCGAGAAGAAATAGAAAATATTAAGACAAACATACTTGTCCAATTGAACACTACGTTAGATGGTATACAAGCAAAGACACATAACCCTAAGAATTTGTCAATCTATTGTCCTAGGTGTCGAAATAAACATCTTTTACAAGAGTGCCCTTTATACAAGGTTAATGTTTGTCAACTTTGTGAGAAAAACCACCCTACCAATCAATGTGAGCTTCTTACTGATCTCAAGAATACTAAGAAAAAAACTGCTCAGGTTGAAGAAGAAATAAATGTGCTAAATCAACACCAAGGAGGTAATTTTTCTTATGGGAAAAATTCTAATCCTGCATGGAGACCCCAGAATAATTGGGTTGGTAATAAATGGCCTCCATCTTGGAATCAACCCTATCCTTCACAGCCTACTTGGGGAACTCAATAGTGACCAAACCAGTCACAACAACAATGGTACCCACAACACATTGCTCCCCAATGGAATCAAGGACATAATCAATTTTATAATGGTCCTAGGAGGAATCAACAACAGAATTTGTTACCACCACCTCAGAATCTTCCTCAAACTGAGCAGGTAAATCAACCTCAACTTCCAACACAACCACTTCCCAATCCAAAGAACAATAGACAGAATACTCTGATATATACTACTGAGCAAGATAATGTCACAGGACTTAATGCAATTCATTGTGGAAATGTTCAGTTATGTTCCAGTAGGACACTTCAATCGCCCACTATTGAGGAAATAGTGGACAAACCTATTTCTCAAAATTTTGAGAAAGATACTACACTACCCACGAATATTACTAAGTCTTCAGCAGTAGGAGCTGCTGATTTACCTTAGGAGGAGGGAGGTGAGTCTTTGACTGAGTTTAGTAAAAACATCCCTTCAAAGGAGAAAAGAGATATCCCTTTAAAGGAGAAAACTCAAGTACCATTTCCGGAGCGTCTGAAATCAACAATTCCGAAAGATACTCCAGAAATGACATTAGCTTCTGAAACTGCATTAATTCGGGAAATTAAACAATTGCAAATAGAGGTTCCTTTGCTGTAGGAAATAAAGGAAATTCCTGAGTTAAATCAATTGATCAAACAACTATGTATTAGAACTCCAGGAAGGAAACCAAAGAAAATAAACACTGTGCACATTGATGGTTATCTAGTTGATTTTTTGTTTGGAAAGACTGTTGCTCCAAAATATGATGATCCTGGGAGTCCACTGATTACTATTACAATTAATGAGGTAGCAATACCTAATGCATTGGTGGATTTGGGAGTAGCTATTAATGTAATGATAGTGGATGTAATGGAGAAATTAATTCTTACTGATTTAAGTCCTACAACTACAGTCTTGCAGATGGCAAATCGGTCCATAGCCATTCCAAAAGGTGTTATAAAAAAATTTCTTGTTAAAGTTGATGGATGGGAATATCCAGTTGACTTTCAAATAATCCAATCGCGTACACCTAAAGATAGTTATCCAATAATTTTGGGAAGACCATGGTTGGCTACTATCACTGCTAAAATTGATTGTCGAGAAGGAGGTATGACCATTTCACATGGTCCAAATAGTAAACGTTTATTTTTATATCCTCTTGCTAAACCTACCGAATATAATAAAGTCTAGGTTGATGAACTAGAAGAATTTAGTGGGCAAGACAGTCTGGCCTCCTTGGCCATGCTAGTGATTAAACAACATGGAGAAGAATTAGAGGATGAGTTAGTGAATGAGGTTGCACATTTGGCTATAGGTTCGAGTGAAGAAGTAATAGAGGATGTACCAAAAATTTTGGTACAATCAATTGATATAAGTGGGATGGAACATAATTATGTTACCATGGGGATGCCTTGTCCCTTGGCTAATATGATTCCTAGAGTGAGTTATTTCTTTGATGATATTACAAGATTTCACCAACTTATACCTCATAGTTTTCCTCTCAACACTTTGTTACGACCAATACATACTGTCACTTCGGCCTATCTAGGAACACAAAAAATTATGTTGTTACTAGGAAAAATTGTGAATGTCAATAGTTGGTTGACAGAAATACAAGAGGATAAATTATTTAATGTGTTGGTAAAAAGGTCTAAAGCTTTTGCTTGGGACTATACAGACATGAGGGGGATTCACCCGAGTATTTGTACTCATCACATTTATACTGATCCTAATATAAGACCTGTTCATCAACCACAAAGGAGACTCAACCCGTATTAAAGGATCTTGTCAAAATAGAGATTGAGAAAATCCTCTGTGCAAGATTCATTTATCCTATCTCAGATAGTAAGTGGGTGTCACTATGGTAGTTGTACCAAAGAAAAATGGCAAGTGGAGAATTTGCATGGATTATAGAGAACTTAATAAAGCCACCGTTAGAGATTATTTTCCCTTACCATTCATTGACCAGGTTTTGGACAATTTGGCTAGGAGGAAATATTTTTCTTTCTTAGATGGATTTAGTGGTTACAATCAAATTCAGGTAGCACCAGAAGACCAAGATAAGACAATGTTTACTTGTCCTTGGGGTACATATGCATACCGAGTTCTTCCTTTTGGACTTTGTAATGCTCCAACAACTTTTTAGAGGGCCATTTTGGCTATATTTGCAACACTTGTCAATGATTGTGTAGAGGTTTATATGGATGATTTCACAGTATATGGGTCAGCCTATGATGAAGCTATTCAAAATCTGGATAGGTTTTTGGAGGTTTGTGAGGAAAACCGACTGTCCCTTAGCCATGAAAAGTGTTTAATAATGGTGGAACAAGGAATAGTCTTAGGCCATCACATTTCCTCGGAAGGAATAAAAGCTGATCCTAAAAAAATTGAAGTCATACAACAATTGATTGTACCTCAAACACAAACAGATGTTCGAAGTTTTCTTGGACATACTGGATATTATAGAAGGTTCATAGAAAACTTCAGTAAGATAGCAGCCCCTATGTTTTCTCTCCTCCAAAAATATGTGGAGTTTAATTGGACATCTGAGTGTCAACAATCATTTGAAGTGATAAAAGAAAATATTGTCTCTGCTCCTGTACTACGTGGACCAAATTGGAGTCTTCCCTTTCACATTTATGTTGATGCTTCAGATGATGCAATTGGTGCAGTATTAGGACAAGAAGATGAGGATGGGGGTAAATATGCCATATATTTTATTAGAAAAAACCTAACGTCTGCTGAGAGAAATTACACGACAATAGAAAAAGAATTCTTAGCGGTGGTTCATGCCATCAAAAAGTTTCATCATTATATTACAAGATATAAAGTTACAGTTTATACAAATCACTCAGCTGTAAAATATTTAATGAATAAACCTATCGTTAATGGTTGAATAATGAGATGGTTACTACTTCTTCAGGAGTTCAATGTGACAATACTTGACAAGCCAGGGAAATTTAACAAGGTGGCAGACTTTTTATCTCAAATCAAACAAGAAGAGGGTGATCGAGCACCTGTACAAGATGAGTTCCCAGATGAAAATTTGTTTGCTATCTCTATAAAGGTTCCTTGGTTTGCTGATATTGCCAACTATTTAGCTACTTCTGAAGTACCTCCTGAATTTACATTAAAACAAAGGAAGAGACTTATTCGGAGTGTGCACCATTTAAATGGATTAATGGGATTTTATTTCGTTGTGGACCTGATATGGTTTTGAGAAGATGTGTCAGGGCTGATGAAACTTATAGTATTCTGAGGGCCTGTCACGATGATCCTTCAGGGGGTCATTATTCTGCAAAAAGAACTTCTCATAAAATTTTAGGTGCTGGATATTATTGGCCTTCAATGCATAAAGATGTTAAAAATTATGTTCGTCATTGTGATGAATGTCAAAGAGTAGGAAGACCAACTGCTTCGACAGAAATGCCTTTGCAGCCTCAGGTAACTTTGGAACCATTCAAAAAATGGGGGTTAGATTTTATCGGCCCCATAGATCCTTCCTCTCAAGGGAAAGAATATATATTAGTTTGTACCGATTATCTGACGAAATGGGCAGAAGTTCAAGCTTTACGAGTTGCTAGAGAAGAGCAAGTTGCTGATTTTCTCTATAACAAAATTTTTCTTTGATTTGGAGCCCCCCAAACTATTGTTACAAATCAGGGACCCCAATTTATGTCTAAAGTTCTCCTAGCATTTACAGACCATTTTCAGGTGAGCCATAAGAAGTCATCCCCTTATCACCCTCAAGCAAATGGTCAAGTAGAGGTGACTAATAGGGAGTTAGAAAACATACTGACAAAAATTGTCTCTTTAGGAAGAAGAGATTGGGCTAGGAAATTGCCTGAAGCCGTTTGGGCGTACAATACAACATGGAAATCTACAACTGGATTTAGTCCCTATGAGCTTGTTTTTGGAAAGAAACCTCTTCTTCCCATTGAATTTGAACTTCAGACCCTACGTACAACTATGGAGTTGGGTCTAGATTGAAACGAGCTCAAATAGAATGAGTTTTACAGTTAAATGAGTTGGATGAGCTTCATTTGGATGCTGTTCATCAAACAGAACTAGTTCAACATCAATGAAAAGTTTGGCATGACAAATATATTAAAGAGAGAGAATTTCATAATGGTGACTGGGCTTTGCTATTCGATTCAAGATATAAAGACCATAAAGGAAAACTCAGAACTCATTGGCTAGGGCCATATGAAATCTCTGAGGTTTTCTCAATGGCACAGTTCAGTTAAAACCTATTGATGGTGATTTACGAACTCTCTTAGTTAATGGTCATCGCCTACGTATTTACCATAAACCAGTTAATAAAGAAGAATTTACAAAGCTGGTAGAAATGCAAGGAGAGATCCAATGTATTGACTCTGCCAAGGCAAAGTCTATTTGATTTAATGTTTATATGTTATCTTAAAAAAAAAAAAATTGATGAAAAATTGTAATAAAAATACGTGTACCCAATTTGTTTTCAAAGCATTTTTCATAAATTTTTGGACTTAACACGTGTTTTCATTTTGCAGGACCTCTCATAAAGGAATAACAATTTCCAGAGCACCGTTCCAAGATGCTCCAGAACTTGATCATTTAGCTGGCCAGTGCTCTGGAACTTGACGGTCTAAATGTCCGATGCTTCGGAACCTGCTCTTTAGTCTATCATGTTGAAAATATTTTCTTGTGGAATGATATAACTCCTAAAGTTCAAGTTAAGTGGTGTTCGTCATTTTCTTCTCTCCAGTTGTTGCTCTGGCTGCATCTTTCGATGATGCTCCGAAACTTTCATTTGGTTGTTGCTCCGGCTGCATCTTTCGACGATGCTCTGGAACTTTCATCTGGTTGTTGCTCCAGTTGCATCTTTCAACAATGCTCCAGAACTTTCATCTGGTTGCTGCTTCGACTGCATCTTTTGACGATGCTCTAGAACTTTCATTTAGTTGTTGCTCCAGATGCATCTTTTGACAATGCCCCAAAACTTTCATTCGGTTACTGTTTCGGCTGCATCTTTGGACGATACTCTGAAACTTATCCATTTTCCAAGCTCCTAATGCATGCCTTATGCGTGCTCTGGAAATTTAACCACTTTCTTTGTCTGAATGCATGCTTTATGCGCGCTCCAGAACTTATTTATTTTTCATTTCGCCAACTCCTTTCTAGAAAATTTTTCAAATCTTTCTCGATGCTTTGATTATCGTACATTGGTACACGCACCTTCTTTTGCCATTATAAATAAAAGCTGCCGTAATAGCCTATCTTCATTAATGAATTCCTCATCCAAGATCTTCCTCATTCATGTCATAATAATTATACCGTTACCTCAGCCAATACCCTTGCATCATCCTATCAAATCGGTAGAGGTATAAGATCTTCAAGCGATCATGGAATGGAAGTAAGTACAAATTTTTGCTTTAAATAAGTAGTTATTTTTGAATAAAATATGATTGATTGGCAAGAGTTTCCTTTCCCAATTTAGTAAATTGAGCCACTTGGTGATTAATTGTTAAGTACGCTACTCTTTTTGCGGCCCTTCATGCAAATTGAAATTATTACACAGCAAGCTCCGAGCAAGAGTAGAGTAAATGATTACAGTTCGATCATATTTTTAAAAATATTAGTGCACAATTCCTTGGCATTATTGAATTTTTCAGCAAGGTGGTAAGCAAGGGAGAAAAAAATGGGTGGTACAAAGAAGAAATCTGAGCCGCCTTCTGCAGAAAAGCTGTTGGTGTTAAGTAACATCTCTCGACTATTTGAAGAAGTGGGCTAGTTGGATTTTGTCAGGAAATTTGAAGGGTATAATGAAAAGCTGGTGAATGCATTTGTAGAAAATTACTCTAATGGTCAGGTGATTCTGCATGGGAAGTGTTTCAAGGTGAGTTCAAAAATTATCTCTTCTATTTCAGGGTTAGAAGATTCTAGCATTAAAATATCTGAAACCACACAAACCACATATAAGAAATTATCAGAATTGTTTCTTAGACAGGGAGATCCTCAACCCATGATAGTTGTCAGTATTAGGGGACAAAATAAGGGGTTTCAACAAGCTTCTATCTTAGAACCCTGGGGTACTATTGTTGCATGGATTATTAGATATTTTACTTGTGAAGGTCAACTAACCACTGTGGTAGGACCAACATTCCACATGTTAACACATTTGCGGCATGGGAAGGAAAACCTTGCTCTAAGGGTTAATTTTCTTCATTTCTTGAATGATTCTATTAATTCTTCAATAGAGAGATACAAAACTGGTTTAGGGCCATTAAAACATCAGGGGTTAATTCAATTGATTTGTAAATATCATTTCTATAATAAACCTAAAAGCAAATGGGAAATTTTTTGGGGAAGTTTGATATGCCTACATTAGGAAGGAAGTTAGAATTAGGAGAATCTTCAAAACAAGTTGCTTCACCTTCCGGAGCAATTTCCCCCGAAGACCCTAAGGCTCCTGAACCCAAAATTCCTACCATAGTTGGTGAGGAAGTGCCAGAATTTAGAAATGATGAGTTTGAAACTCTGACCCATATAGAAGGTGTAGACATAATGAATCCAAATGTGGATACTCACCCTGTTAAGAAGAGGAAAATAAGAACTATTCTTCTAAATGATCCAACTATTTTAAATTATTAGGATACTCCTCCTTTAAGGCAGAGTAAAAGATTATCCTCTAGATCTATCGAAACCCCAACACAGAGTAAAGAGAATAGGTCAAAATCTAAAAAGAAAAAGAAAAACTTGGAAATTGAGTAGTCAATTCACCAATCCTCAGAAAAAGAAATGTCTGTTGAAGAAGTACATTTTCATTTGGTGTCTGAAGAAGAAGCTATAGAACAAGAAAAATAGGAAATAGAAAGGGGACAATCTCCACTTCCTATGGAGGTTGATGACAGTATGTTAGGAAATTTGTCTCCAGTTATTAATAAAGTTGTTGAAATTGTTGAAATTGAAAATATTAACATAGAATTGGAAAAATTGAAATTAGAGATAGAAGAGTTAAGAAGTCAATTGCATGAAAATAAGGAAAAGATGGAATTGCAACAAGAGGAAACAATGGTGTACAAGACTGTAATAAATAAAAGGGATCAAGAAATTCAGGATTTAAAGTTGGAAATATAAGGAAAAGATACATCTATTAGTGAGCTGCAAATGCAAATTCAGAATTGTAATGAAGAAAATAGGATACACAGGGATGGATTAAATACAAAAATTCAAATTTTAAAAGGAAATTTTATGCTCATGTTTTCAGCCTTTGAAGAGGAAAAGAAAAGACATAAGGAAGAATTAAATGCTTCTCTTAGTAAGATTATAGAATTAGAGCAGGACTTGTAGGAAAGCACAAGTAAACCAACGATGGAATCTAGAGAAGTTCAAACCGAGCCAACAGTAACTGAATGGTTCCAAATTCAGATTCCTCCATTATTAATGAAATGGATGGAATGGTGCTATTTCCTAAGGAATGCACAAGTTGAGAATAATAGATTGAAAATGGAAATGGTGTTATTAAGAGAAGCATTTCATAAAGCTTATAAGGGGAAACATGATGCATGTCAAATAGCTGAATTTCTTTTATCCTGTAGGAGACCATCCAGATTGTATTCAATTTTTTTGAATGAACAATGTTTTAGATGGAAACTGCTTAGAATTTACAATGATCATCCTTATGAACCTAATGATAAAGAATTTGTTAAAACATTTGCAGACTCAAAGCCTGAGGAGCAAGATATGCTCTGTGAATTCTTTACCCATGATATTTTGTTAGAAAAGCATATTGATTTCTTTGTTAATCTTTTTGTGGGGGAAGTGCAATTAAGATCTCTATTGCCTACTATGCGGAATCAAATCCATTGGAAAGAACATAATAAATAATATGTTCAAGCAGAGAAAACTATAGGACTTCAAATGAGATCTCCAAATAGTAGACCAACAGCTTTTAAAAAGACATTTGTAGCTCTTTTGTTGGATGAGAAAATGAAGGAAAGGTATGATGATAGCCTTCGAGTTTGTTATAATCATTTCATAGAATAGGGAAAAAAATTGGTTGGCATGGCTTGGCACACATGTGAAGAGAGTACACTCCACTGCCTATATATCTAAAGAAAAGAGAAGTGATATCTCCTCTTAGTATCAGATGGTCCTTTAGAAGAGAAGATGCCTTGGCCAAAATTTTAGGAGATCTCAGAACAAAATGGATAGGAATGAGGTACAAACCTCCTTTACTGCTATATCCAGCCCTTGCTTTTCATATTAATACAGATCAGGATGACATAATTTTCAATGAATGGAAACGGGGAGTTGCTTTTCATGGAGGCTTCCACAATTCCCCTATAAACTTTGATGTCACAAAAAAATATTTGTATGATATCAGTGCAAAATATGAAGAAGGGAGTAGAGGGCAGAGTTATAATCAGGGGACAGGAGGACTTGCCAAGAACTAGGAAGGGGAGGAAATGATGAGGTAAAAATAAACTCATCATGATAATACCATAAAGACCCAGTTCATACATGCAAATCTCTATCCTCTGCCAATTAATTAAATTTTAGGAGAAATAATTGCTTAATTTTAGTGAGAACTTGTATAAACTTTATTTCTTTTGATTTCTTAAAGTAATTTTCCAATACATATTTAATGGGTTGTTTTAAGTGTTTTGTAGATAATAATCGGTCAATCAAAGTTGCAGATTGAAGCATCTAGCTGGCACATGCTCTAAAATAGTTAGAAGATATATTTTGGAAATATGCTCCAGAACTTCAAGGTGATGGACCGAAGATGTAGTTCTTAAAGTTGTTATTTATGTTATCCTTTGAATTAAAGACTTTATGGCTCGACTTGAGCCTCTTAAATATTGTGTAATGGGATTAAAGATATACGAGTTATCTGTAGATCTGTTCTAGATATTTTCAATGGTTATCTATACCATTTGAAATATAGGATGTAGTTATAGTTTCTCTATAAAAGATACGATCTTTAGAAGTAAGATATGTAGTGAAAAGTAATGTTATACTGTCAGAATGTTTCTAAGGTTTATGAATAAAGAGATTGTTATCTAAAATTCTAAGTTATGAGTCATGGATGATAACTATGATTGATAGAAGAGTTTCTAAAATAGTTGTGAATGTGAGCCAAGAATGAATGTGTTAACCCACGATCTGGCCACTCAACGGGAGTAGATAAGTGTTCTCTTTTATTATAATGTTGTTCTATAGAGATTCATTAAGTTTACTGTTATGAAATTTTAGTTCTAAAGTATTTGTTATCTTTTAACTCCCGTAGTTTCTGTTATTAACTGTTAGAATTTTTATTGTTAAGAAAATGTTTTATGGATTGCTATAAGTTTTTTTGCTTTTATAATTTTTTAGCTTCTTAGTTTAGTCATTTATGTGCTTTTCAATTTAGTTATTATGCTTTCTAAATTAGTTTACTTATGCTTACAGTTCACACATTTTCTATTTTCTTAGGAATAAATTACTTTGCAGTTTTATAGTTAGATAGTTTGAAGTTAGAATTAATCTTAAGTTCTTCTTAAAAGTTAGGAAACGTGAGGGAGATACTCTGGAATTCTTCTATTGTAGATTTTGACAAATTGAATATTATATTCTAAAGTAATGGGACGTAACGACAGCCTATCAACACCAATGGGGTATAGATGCTAGTATGGTATGCTCAAATGGTAGGATTAAGGTGGAGATACCAATCACAACCAGTCTCATTGACAATTTTTGTGGATTTTGAGAAGAAAAATTATTCATTGCCTTGACTTGGCCATTACTTTGGGGGTAATAGGGCATGGACTAACAATGTTGGATTTGGAAGCGTTAAAAAAGGGTGTGAACTTCATTATTTGTAAAGGACTTCCCATTGTCTGTGCCAATGATAGATGAAATACCATGATGGAAAATGATATGGTAAAGAATGAATTTGGAAATTTGAGTGTTGGAGGTGAATGTGAGGGGAATGGCTTCAACCCACTTCATGATATACTCAATGGTGCTAATGATAAAACTATGCCCATTAGATAAGGAATGGTGAATCTTTCCAACTAAGTCAAGGACCCATTGGAAAAAGGGCCATCGTGTTGCAATAGGTTACAATACTTAGGTAGGTGTATGAATGAGGCCTCCATGTTGTTGGAATGCAAGGCATCATTTGACTTATTGACAAGCATCATTCTCCATTATAGGATAATATGAAGTCTTGAGAATATTCTTTGATATACCATTTCACTTGTATGTGCACCACATATACCAATGTACATACTTATAATGTGAAATTAGCTTCTACTATATCTAAACATCACAATAAAGAACCATCATATCCTTGTTAATAAAGTGTATCTCCATGGATGGTGTAACAAAAGTGCATTGGATAAAGGATTTGCATTGATTGCAGGAAAGGTTGGGGGTAATGTTTGGTCATAGAAGTGGCATAAATATCATGGTACCAAGGGGATTCATAACCAAAAATTTCATATACAAGTTCTAATTCAAGAACATCATATGTAAGGATTAGGAGTGGTTCAACTAGAAATTCATAGTGTTATCTATCATGTGGCATGTCCAACAATGATCCACAGGTAGCTATGAAATTTTCTTCTTTATTGTTGAGGCAAGAGACTTTCTCAAACTAGATGTGGGCGAAATATTGCTTGAAACTATTCATTGTACCCTTATAGGGGAGAAGCTTATCATCTCTGGTTTGGTATTCATCATTAACCTATTTTATCATGAGTTGGGAGTCCCCATAGACTTGTAGTTGTGTGATTCCATTGTACATCCATTTTGAGCCCTATGATTAAAGCGTCATATTTTTTTGTTATTTGTGCATGAGAATGGCAATATGAAAGCTTTAGGCATGAATTCATCTTGATGGATGATGAAAATAATTCTAGCTCCTAAGCCATGTTTTGTGTAGGAACCATCAAATTATAGTTTCCATAATTATGTTGGGTTGATTGTGAGGATGGATTCATTAGGAAAATTAATGACTAAAGGATGATAATCTATTAGTTGAGCTTCAACTAATTGATCTACAACAACTTGTCCTTTAATGGTCTTTATGTCAAACTCACTAAGAAGCATTTCCCACTTAGTCATGCAACATGTAAGATAATTCCTTGCTAGGAGATACTTGAGAGGATTTATTTTATAAACGATATTAGTATGGTTATTGAGCATACAATGTCAAAGCCTTTTGAGCATTGAAGACAACTGCTAAACATGCTCACTCCATAGGGGTATGCTTGAGCTCATATTCATCTAGAGTACTATTGATATTATAGATGGCATGCTCATGGTGTATATCATCATGCTATGCAACAATTTCCCCTAGTGCAATTGATCTAGCAGATATATAGAGTAGGGGCCTATTAAAAATTTGAGCCATCAGAACTAATAGTGAGACTAAATATTCCTTGATTTTGTCAAAGCATTTTTGAGACAAAGCATCTCATTCAAATGCCACATTCTTATGAAGTAGATGGGAAAATGGTTGACATTTATTTGTGAGTTGTGCAATGAAGTGTCTAATAGACTAAAGTTTGTCTAGGAGGTTGCAGTATTATTTCAAGTTCCTTGGTGGAGCCATTTTGTAATAGATCTAACTTTGATTCCTATGTAAGAAATCATAAAACCTAGCAATTTCCTTGATCTAACATCAAAGAAACATCTATTAGGATTCAAGTGCATTTGATATTCAACTAGGTGATTGAAAATCCACTCAAGAAATTGAGAGTGCCTTTTTCTTATTTTTTAATTTTCCTAAAAGATCATCCAAATAATCCTCCATGATGTCATGAAGCATATCATAGAAGATAACATTCACAGCTCTTTGATATGTAGCTCTTGCATTTTTAATCCCAAAAGGGATGAATTGGAAAGAGAATGTACCCCAAGGTGTGATGAAAGTTATTTTATTCTAATCCTCTATTGAAATGTGAATATGATTGTACTAGAAAAATCCATCCATGAGTGATAGTATTCCATTCCCTTTTGTGAGATCAACTATGATGTCAATGTTTGAAGAGGAAAATCATCCTTAGGATGTGATTTGTTAAGGTCTTTGAAGTATAGATGTGGATTCCCCCTAGTTTCTTATTGAAATGTACAATATTTGACACCCATTTTGGGTGGTCAATGGGGAAAATAAATCGAACACAAAGCAATTTCTTTAATTATTCTTTGACCAAGCAAGAAATTTGTGGATGCATCTTTCTGAGTTTTTTCTTAATTGGCTTTACATTAGGATGTACTACAAGATAATGGACCACTAATATGGATCCAATCTAGGTATATCAACATAATATCATGAAAATTTCTTGGATTCCTTCTATAGAATGGCTAATAGATTCTAATTTTATTCAAGTGAAAGGGTGGTTGCTATTATGTGATCTTTGATTTTGAATCAATACCCAAATCAATATCTTGTATTTCCTTGACCAAGATGGACTTTTCTTTCCATTTAGAGATGACCAAGGGGATATTGAGTTCCTCATATTTTGGTGCCTCCATGAGGTTTTCACCAAGAGATACATCCTTTATTTTTACTTTTGTAGAGTGTGATAGTGCCTCAAATATGTTTTCAATATGGGAAATTTCATTAATTTTTTACTTTCAATTTTGTGAATAAGTAAATCTTCCTACTCCCAAAAATAGGAAAAAGACTTTAACTCATATTTAAAAACTAATTCATCATCACCCAAATGTATGGTGTCACAAATCCCATGAACCCAACAAGCACCTCATCGTTTTGGAACATTTTGAGAGGTGCAGAATGTCCCATTCTATGAGGTCGTGATACAAGAGTGAAAGGTTTATGGTAAAGATACCATTTTCAAGGAAAAGGAAGGATATATCAAGATCATCAAGCAAGGCTAAGATAACCACATTTTTGGCATTGTCAATAAGATCATAATTTATCTTGTCACCATCAAAAGTGTTAAATAGTTTTGAAGGTTGGCTTGTGGAGCTACATTATCCAAGGCCTCTCCTATAAAAAATTTCTCAAGGATGATGTGTTCCACAATACCTTTCTCTTTGAGGCCCAATGTTCTTATTGATATGTACTAGAACTATTTTTTTTTTCTATAAGTACTCAAGGAGAGTTGTCTAAATCTAAATCATTCTTGTATAGCCATGCATCTATATTCTCTTCAATATGTTCATCCTCAAGTGTTCGTATGGACAAAAAGGTGGTAGGTCCATACTTCTTTATTTGATATGTCTTATAATATGATTCATGAGAGGGTTGGGCATAAGAATATGGATAAAAAGGTATTGTGCCAATGTACAAGGAATTATGCAACTCATATTCTTCAAAATTTTAACTAATATTCATCTTAGGTGTGATGGGATCGAGAATGGTAGATGTGGTGGAATAGGAAGGTAGGGAGTTAAGGATTGATGTACAAATAATATTTAGTTGCATTGAGATTCACAACATCAATGCTCAAACAATTGTGGTAGTGTTGATATGATGCTTCTAAGGAATAAAAATACTCAAATATTTGGGGACTAGTGTAGATATTTATTCAATGTCATTATGTGGGAATATGAAGCATTGGTTATAAGTGAAGGGAATGGATTGAAAGGAATTAAGCCATGCACAACTAAGGAGAATATTGTAAGGGAGGTCAAGATCGATGACATGACACGTGGTATACAACATGGTCGAACCCACCTATATGGGAAGAAAAATGGTGCCTTTCAACTCATGCTTTGCATTTTCATAAGCTTTGATAGTGATGAAATGAGGTTCCAAATCTACCATTGAATATCCTAATCATTTTATGAGTTTTAATGTGCATAGCTTTAAGGCATAACTCTTATCCAACATGACTCTTTTGACTTTGTGTTTGTTAATAAGGACTTCAATGTGGCGATCTTTGTTGTATGATGGATCAATATGTGGAATGTTAGTATGACTAAAGGCAAGTTGATAGGTAGTTGAAAGATGGCCAACAAGATCTTGAAACTGTTTTGGGTTAATATCATTTAGACACAAGATTCTTCCAAATCTTGATCCAAGATGTCTCTATGGATGTACAATATTTTTAGGAGCTCTAGGATTGATATCTATGCTAGATTTTTCCCAAGGTGCTCTAAGATACTGTATTGAGAACTTTACATAAGGGATTATAATGGTCAAGGAATGGTGACCCTACCACTTTGAGTGGAAAAAAACAATAAATGTTTTTGGCTATGTTTTTAATAGTGGCAACTTGAAATTGGCCATAGTTGATACATCCTATAAATTTTTTATAGTTATGAGGAATTTTATTATAATGGACATTGTTGGTATGGTTATTTTAGGACTTGTTGATATTTTTGGAGGTGGACAATTTTTTTTGGTTATTCTTTGGGAATGGATTATGATATATTTCCAATTGGTCATTAGGGGATGAGGACAAGGCTCTTTCAAACTTAAATTTCTCCTTGATCCATTAGGTCTTGAATATAATTCCTAAGGCTTATGCATTTATTTGTCACATGCACTTTGATTCTATGATAATAATAGTATTCACTATCTTTTTACCAAGATGATTTTGGTTTTGAATCATCAAAAGTTTATTTCATGGGGAATTTAACCATGTTTGTTTGAATGATTTTCTAGGAAAAACAACCATAGGTTCCCCAAGGATGATGATTTTTTTGGGATTATTTTGGTTGTTTTGTCTAGGTTGTTCTTTCGAGATAGAAAAAATGTTAGTTTAAGGAGACATTTGTATAGTTTAATTACCATTGGGTGTGCTTGTTGCTTGCACATGTTTAGTGCCTGTAATACCATTACTAAAATCATTCTTATTCTTATCCCAAAATCATGTTTGTCATTAGATTGTTTATCATTTTTCTCCTTGTAAATTTTGACTAAACCTTTAGCTATAAGGGATTTTTAATGATAACATCTTTCTCAATAATCTCATAAAATATTGAAGAATAATGTACTTGTAGATGAATCAACATTTCTTGATTCAAGTTTTGGATAAAGATATTGATGAGTTATTATTTGCATATTCCAAAGGGGACAGCTAGCAAGGGATCTCCATCTTTATAAATAATCCACAAATTTATCACCATTATGTTGTTTTACATTGCAAATATATAACATAGGAAGTTCATGTTCAACATTATAGGAAAAGTGTGTGAAAAATTTCTCTAATAAATATGTGAAGGATTATATATAGCCATGGGGAAGGTGCATAAAACAATCTAATTATTTTCCACCTAAGATTCATGAAAATAAGAGGAGTAAATATTGATTACTATGGGCAACCACTTGGCATACCATACAAAAATATTCAATGTGATCATGAAGGTCTCCCTTCCCTTTGCACTTTTCAAACTTAGAAATTTAAACATTTTGGAGGAAGGGTACATTGTCATAGATTAGTCAAATATATAGGGGTATAAGTCTTCAAACTTATAGTGTTTCTTCTATCCCTATTTATAAATTCTTGATGGTATTTTCATTTCCTACCATTATTCATCAAAGGATGTACCTAGAGAGATATTGGTGGTAGCTTGGTTGTCATGTTAAAATGTGTAAAGTGGTGAATAGCATAATGGATATTGGTTTGAGGGATAGTGTGTGGTTAGCTAGGAGGTTGAATGTATTGGAAAGAACAAAGGTATGAAGTGGTGGGAGGATAAGAAGTTTGAGGAATATATGAGGTAATAGATATGTTTGATGCTTGAGGAACATAAGAAGAAGAAGATTAATGAATGTAAAATGATGTGGATAGGTAGGGAATGGAAGAAGGCTGGGAAGGTACAAGTGGATACGATGATGATTTTGATGAGATAGAAGAAGGAAGTGATAGAATAGTAGGGACATGAGAGGTATGCAAATGTCGTTTTGGAATATGAGCTATGATGAGTGGTGTAGCTCGATGGGACAAATTAGAAGGTATATTAAGGTGAAATTAAGGGATTTGGTTTGAATTATGGATATAAGTGTGGATAGGTTGAGAGGATGAAGGTTGAATAGAAAGTGTCATGGGAGGAAGGCTTGCCATCATGCTAATTTGAACCCTATGCATCATAGTTTGTTCTTTCACCCCATGGATTTTTTTGAAAGATCATAGGGGGCTCTTATCTCACTATGTCACCTAACTTGGACATGTCATAATTGGTGGGAATTTTTGCACCTTAATTTATCACTTGTTCAATAATGACATCTTTGTTTAAGCTTATGAATCATTCCATTAAATCTAACATTTCAGTGTTGTTTACAAATTTTTGGAACCTTGGAGAAAATTTGGGTTGTGATACTAAGGTTCCTTGATCTTCATGTTAATATTAGGGGTAAAGTTAGTTGGGTCATCCACCTTAGGTGGATTAATCATAATTTTCATACCCTAATATTCCTAGAGTAAATGATTATTGCTTCATTTGTCTTCTAGTTTGTGAGTGCATGGTGTACATGAAATGGTGTTAGGATGTTTGATGAGAAAATTTATGAAGTGATTATGTTGATATATTATCTAAAATCCAAGTATTGATGATTTTTATGTTGGATGTGTATGTTTTTGGATGAGGATATATTATTTCTCAAACTTTAAATCAAGATTTTATGTTGATATCTTGTGATGTTGATTTCCTACTTAAGATAGGTGAGTTCCTAAGTGAGGAAGTGTGGATTTAAGTTATATATTTAGCTCAAGATTAATAAATTAACTTTGGGATTACTATCTTGAGATAAGCTAATTTCTCAAGAAAGTTTTGTTTGATGGTAATATATGATTAAAATATTGAATTATGTTCAAGATCTTGGTTTGTAGTTTAGATAGGGCATAATAGTGGATGGTGTTTATAATATGGATGTATAAATGAGTTTAGGGTATAACCTTGTCCATGGATAGAGGTAAATGATTTTGGATGAATGCTTACATGCAATATAGGGAGGGTGAGATTGATGTGTTCCAATGATGTGGATGTGAGTGTCAATTGCTAGTTAGATGAATAGGAGCTACAATCTAGTTTTGACTCTTTTGGTTAATAGATTGGGCACCTTGAGAATCTATAATTGAATGCCCCAAAGGTGCAAAAAAATTAACCCAACAACTTTGAATATTTCTCTTTAGACAAGATAAATATTCTCTGAATTTTTTGAGGTATAGCTCCCTCACATGATTTTCAATGAATTGGAAGAACAGGAAAAAAAAAACACCATGTATGCTTTTAACCAAAAAGTAGAAAAGGTATACCCAATATAAAAATAAAATAAAATATTAGGTGTGTGATACAACGAGTAAGAAGTATTAGCATAAAGACTAATTAATCATCAGAAACAAAACATCTACTCAACACCATATGAGAAATGAAATCGATCATAAGGAATGCATTTCTCATACCAAGATAAGACATGCATAAGATTTTCTTAAACAAAAATATTTAAGAAATCAAATTAACTCCACCAAATTGCACACAGACAAAATAGTAATGTCATTCATCAACAGTATTGAGAAAACTTGTGAAGAAAAATGTCTCCAAAGAGAATATGAAGATAGATACATTATTTAAATAGGTGGATGAGTTTCACCTCTTCATTTCCATAGCCAATTAAACAAAATACACCTAAAATATAAAGAGGAGCCATGTTGTTATGATGGTGTTGCTTCATTTCTAGCTTCTTGGATCGCCAAAGGTTTCTTTCACCACACTTGGAAAGCCTTAAGGATGTGCATCAGGTCCTTATGTTGGGGAATGGTTACATTTATCATCTTTACCTTCCATGCCAAATAAATATCTTTATCCATTTCCATGTGTTTCTCACAAACCTTCATAAGATCCATTTCCTGAGACGATACCAAGTGTAATTCACTTAGTTTTTGTAAGTGTTCAACATTAAGTGTGGGTGAGTCAAGAGACTCTTTGACTATTTTCTTGAAATTAGCTTCCAAGCTTCTAGCATCTACATCATCCCTTATTCCATCTTTATCTTGATGTAGACCAAGAGCTACTAAGGTGCTTAGTGCTTCATTTGAAATAGAAGTGCATTCATTTATGATCTCCTTAAGCTTCTGCAAACTTTTTTTAGCAACCTGTAGTTTCCACTCTACTCCTTTAGTCCATGACAGGTAGCGAGTATATGAAGCATTAGGTATGACTTGATCTACAACTAATCTTTCCATATCTGAGCTCATCAATAAATTCAATTCAGTTTGATAATTAACCCACAATTTCTCTTCTTTTTCAATAGAAATGGCTTCATCCCCTAAGGTGGCTTTCAAAGCATTTGCCTCTTGGAAGTGTTTAAAAGATTCAGTAATGACAAGGCTTCACTTCTTGATGAGGGATTCATTCTAATCATCTACAACCCGACTTAAACTTTGACAAATTTTAATTTTAGTTAGGGCTTCTTTTCCAACTATAGTAAGAGATTCAACAAAAGAATCTATCTGGGAGAGAGGCTGTGGGATGACCTCAAAAATAGACTTTAGACAATTGGTTAATTTTCAAACCTGGGCTTTCAATTCATCTTTTATTTCCTTATTTTTCTTTGATCTCTCAACCATCCTGGCTACTAACACTTGAAAAATATGAACATCCCCATCCCTGGTAGGAGGACCAAGGTTGACCCTATTCACTTCAAAGTCACTTGTTGTTGCTTGAGAAACATCTCTCTGCACTGAAGGGTGTGCAATTTCCAACTGGAGTGTCCCTGATTGTGTGTCATCTATAAGCCTAGTAGTAGTCTTTAACTTCTTAGGTTTAGGAGTTGAAGTCCTATGTAGCAACTGACCTACCATGCCTTGCTTGGGAAATTTGGGCTATATAGCTTTCCTTTTTCATGATGGTGAATCTTTCGACCAAGCTGGGGTTACTGTGACCTTAGTTTCCTTAAAACCTAGGGACTCAAACAACATCCGAGTGACTAGAGGGGTATCTCCTGTAGGTGTAGTTGTTTCTAGCCCCTGAGAGTTGCTTACCTCTCTAACAATTGATTCATCTTGAGAGGGAGGGGAATCAACATTCAAATTTTCTAATCCTTTCGTTGATGCCAAAATTTGACAAGCAGTAGCCTTATGGGAAACTCAGTTAATAGGGAACTAATTGCACTAAACTGAGTGACCTCTGAGTTTTTAAAGAATTCAACTTCTTCTATAATTTGGGGGTTTGAAATGGGAAAAGGAAGAAGATGTAAAAAATAAAGATCTAATCTAAGGCGATGCACCAAGATGTAGGTGTGGGCACGATAAATCTCCCTTTTGGATGGGATTTAAGGGCTTGTTCAACAATCTGCATGTCCTAGAATAATAGAAATCACGGATGAAATCCCAAATAGTCTATTCAATAACATAAAATAACTCCCATACACATTTATTGAAAAGAAGAGTCCAAGACATGGTCTAAATCAACAAACTTATATTGAAATCATAGAAGTTTTGCAGATAAACTACTTAGTACAATAATGGAACGGTATAATGTTTTATCAAATAGTTAAGAAATAGAAAGGCCGAACAACAATGGCACAGTTTGCGAGTCTTAATACAATAATAAAAAACAATATAAAAGGTTTAGTGTCTTTCCACTATTTTTCTATGTATGTTTCAAACTCATTTTTAGAAAGAAGAAGTAGTATATATAGAAAATAATCCCACCACCTAAAAGCTAGTAACAGAAAAGATTCCTTCATCACAAACAATGATGTCCATAACAATGATTTCCTAAGGTCGTTGCAACAGAAAATATTATGAGCCATAGAATGCAGTTTCCCTCAATCCAAATGTATCCTCTACAAATGATGGCAATGGTCCTAGTGTAGAAGCAACAGAACCCTCATGAAGACATGTGTCACCCACCTACGAAGTCAGTTAGGATACATGCCAATAGGGCAGGGCTCATCGTTAATTGTTCTTTCCTTACAATGAAAATCCCCATGGAGAAGATACATGGAGAAGTCTTCATTACTAGCGCTGACTATGGGGTCCGCCCAAAAGTGTCCACAATATGATGCTACGCAGCACACGGGTAGAGCTTGGTTGAGAAGCAAAGGGAATCAGGCCTTCAAATTCCCACACTGCTGACACATGGAAGCATGGCAGGGCTTGGAAGAGAAGTGAAGGAGGAAGTCCTTGCGAGGAGTGCGCAACAAACATGTGGCAATAGTGCGAAAAACTCTTCAAAAAGGGGCCCAAAGATATTCAAATATATGGGGTGCGGGCAAAAGCCAAGAAAATAGTATTATCAACTTGAAGCAAGCTTGAGGGATTTTATATCCATAGCTTTTGGTGACTACCAAGGGCGTTTCATTTGTAGAATGAGGAACCCAAAATTTATGGTTCTAAGACTAGAGTCTTATTCATTGGGTGATGAAATTAGAGCTTTGAGAGAGCAGTCTGCAAAGGCAACCAATCGGCCTCAGATGGCGTTGATATGGCACACATATTTTCTTGCACCTCATGCAGATCGATCACTTCTTTGAATGGAAGCTTCATGGATATCTTGGTCCCAAACTCAAGTTGAAAGAGTAGTTGTACAATCTAATGAGTGATGCTCTCAATATCCTCAATTATAGGGGGTTGGCTAAAGCTCTAAAAAGTGGATATGTCCTACTGCTTTTCCTCAATCTTTGTTGCAATTTACTCCACTATGGTCACCAAATTATTAGAAAGAAACGAGAAAGGCAAGCCCATCTAGGACTTAGTTTGGATAATTTCGCTTGTATGTTGTTCATAGTTTGACCTAGTGTTTCCAAGCAATCGCTAGCATGGAGGATGGTTGCATGGCAACAAATGAATTATTTTTCTATCTTGGCAGCTAATCTTTGGTCTTCAATCCTTGCACTCACTAGGTCCTCGTTTGGCACCGTGTATAGCTTACCCAACAACTTTTCTGCCTCGAGACCCTTTTCCACAATGAACTATGGGAATTGCTCAATCGTTCCACGAACCTCCTTGCTTTAAATTTCCACCTCTGCCATGAACTAAAGCATCGACTGAAGAGTTAGATAGAAGGCCTTGACCTTTTCCTAGTATAAAACATATATTTGTTGGGCTACTAGAAGGAGGTTTGACTGGGCAATAGGCGGTTGGGTAGGATTCTTCAAAAGACCAATTTCCGCATCCTTCGACTCAACATCCTACGTTAGTTCCACAATCCTTTTGTCCACAACAGAGAGTTTTTCATGTGGGGTTCTTAACTTGGCAAGCCATTTTTCTTTAGCCTAGCTTTTGGTTGTAGATTCCCTATCCAAGGAGAGCCTTACCTCTTGGATTTCCTTGTCGAATTGAGCCTGTCAACCCTGGAAGTCTATTTCCTTTTGTTGTTTTATCTGCTCCAATTGAGTGCATTGATGTTGAAATTTTTCATTCTTTTGTCGCATCTCATCCTCTACCCATGCCAATCAGTCCTATAATTCTTGGTTTTTCTGTTGCAACTCAAGGACTAGGTTGGGATCCATGGACTGAACTTTGCAAGTTCCCATTGGAGTCTAGCCTAATTTTTCTTTGCTTGTTGTGATAAGCACACAAATTCGGTGTCCCTTGCCTTGTCCTTCATTAGTAGGACTTCTATCCTCACCTTGACATTTTTTAGCTCATCTTCTTTCTTCTTTAGTTGGTGACTGGAATTGAGAAATTTAGTGGTCACCACACGTTGGGTCTCCTCCATGAGCTCAACCTTATCTTGTGGCCAAGCTGCGTGCAAATTGAGTCCCATAGCATAGATGGTGTAATATTTGGGTTGCATCTACCCTTGAGGCTTGATGACATTTAGATGCATGGTTGCAAAATGCAACGATTGATGAGCCTCATTGCAAAGGTTTTGTACCTATGGCTCTGTCGTCCTTTTAGCATCCTTTTCCCTTTGCTTCTGAAGCCTGAGAGATCATGCTACTCTTGTCTTATCGCCCTCTGACATAAATTTTGTTGGTGATGTAATCAACTCACCTTCGAAGGATGCACCGAGAGGAAGAGCAAAAGGGAATGAGAGAGTAGTGGTTTCTGTCGATTTCTTCTTCAGAAGAGAGATTATTAGTGGGGAGAATATACCAGGGCCTAATTTGTGAAGTGGCAGAAGGACTCATGGGGAGTGGTGACAGTAGCAGAGATACAACGAACTCCATTTTTTGGGAAAGCTAGGTCAAAGTCAACGTGGTGGTAGAAAAAGGTGGAGCAATAACAGTTGTGGATTGGGCTCCGACGAAAGGTGGAATAACCCAGGGGAGAGTCAAAGCCAGTTGCTTGGTTGAAGAGAATTAGGAGAAACCTCCTGCGACCATTGTATTAGAAGTAGAGAAGGAAAGGTTGACACTTGAATTGATGGGTGACATGGAGACAACAAGGGAAACTAGAGATTGTGAATCAAGAAGAGAGGGAGAGAAAGATACATGCGTTGTGGGTGACTCTGATCCTTGGCTCGTTGCAGGTTCTTGTGAACCCTCTCCAGAATTTGCATATGTACACTGCCTCTTTTTTGGTGGGGAATTTTCCACCTCTATGACCTCCAACAGTTTTTGGGCTACTCTGGGTCTTTTCACAGCCCATGTACGTGTTTGTGAGGCTCCTGAACGCGATATATTCACCCACAGGTTCAGAGTAGTTGAGCTAGGATGCTTTGCTGCTTGTCAAGTTTTCTACATTGGGGTTATCTTCACTTCCTTTTCCTTCTCCTTCCCCTTTCCTATATACTTTCTATCCTCTTCCAGGTCAACATCCTCATCATTGCTTGTGTCAGTATCATCATGCGATCTGTTCCACAGAGTATCAAATTTTTCATCTGTGTCTACGTCCTTGAATGGGGCATCAGGGAATTTGATTTCTTGACGATAAATCCAAAAATTTCTAATCTCTTCCTCACTCTAGTTCCAATACTTGGCCAAATCATTCTGAAGGGTGGCCCCCATTTGGAACTTCTCATTAAACTTGGCTAGGGGGAAATAGAATTTGAGCCATGGCGGCCTTTTATCCTCTGTAGGAATGTGAACTAGGTCTACTAATAGATCATCCTTCTCTGACAGGGGATTCCACCGCTTTTTTTAGTAAGGCCAAGGGTTGTGAGTCACTCAAATGTTTGTGCCTACTAAGTCATTATCAGGGTTATATTTCCATTTTTCACAAATCAATACTAGCCCTAGATGAATCAACTTTTCCTCTAGCAGCTTATGTGTTTGCTTCTTTGCCATAACCACTGTTTTGAAGCTTAGTGGGCAGAGGAAAAATCCTTTCTTCTTATCCTTCCCTTTGTAAAAGATATAGTCAATAACTGACACTTTTCAGAACATCTCAAGGGCCAAAACCTGATCTATGACACATGATGGGAGTCAGAATGGTTCCTCAGTGAACCCACACCTCTGAATGAATGTAAAATCCTCTTCGAGAAACTAGTCACATTTAGGAGTGAAACTCTGCATTCACCCCGTTTGGTCGACAAAAAGCTGATAAAGATTGCCATCCTCACTCAAGTCTTGCAGAATCAGAGTCAAGAAACAATCCGAGAATGCAGAATAGTCATAATTTGTGGAGAGGAGAGGATTCCATACAAAAATCGGCCTTTTGTATCCCTTCTCATAAAAAAAAACTACATATGTTTTTTGAAGAAGTCAGGGTTCTGATGCAAAAACATATGAGCAAGGAGAGAAGGAAACCTAAACTTATGTTGTGTTTTGTATTCCTTGATTTGGATCATCATTTCCTGGATGATGACTTCCATGAAGTCATACCAGAATAAGGAATGTTGTCTCTTCAACTGAAAACCTAGACCCAATTGAAACTCATGCACGAACTTGTCCTCGTCCATGCCACAAACAAATTCCATCATAGAGAAGGCATCCTGCATATCTTGTTTAAAAGCGATGTGGAGGACTAGAATTTGTGGCGGATTTTCCAAATCTTCCTATGCTCTTTTGGTTTCCTAGTTATAAAAATCCATAGCATGATCTCTGCCTCTCCAAAAGTTGTCCGCTTTTTCTGGAGTAAACGACTCCATCCTTTCTTCTCTAGAGTCTCTTTTTGGGATGCACAACATGTCCCTGATAGCCTCCATGCAGATGTTAACCCTAAAATCCCAACCTTCAATGTCACTAGTATCTGGGTTAAAACGTTGAATGCCCTCATGAACTAGCTTTGGGCATTAATGCACAAAAGGGACCATATATTGCAGGAGACCGTAGAACCATTGCCACTTTCATTCTTTCATAAGTTGCTTCTGTAAGACCCTTAGGGTTAGTTTTGAGGATGGGATCACGAATTTTATCCCATTCTTCTTTTATTTTGTTCTAGTCTTGGTGAGTTTTTTGCTTCTTCGCAGCCCACGTGTGAATCCACTTCGGCTTCTCTGATATCCCAAGTGAAGCGTAAGAGATATCATTAAAAATATTGGCTATGGGTGCCACACACATGGCATCAAATAGGCTTTTGGTTGCCTCACCTTGCACTTCCATATGAGGATTTTGAGCCATTTCAGGGTGTTGTGGATTTCTGCGATGCGCAAACTTATTGCAATTCACTTGTGTTTTTCATCAATTATGCACTAAAAAACTCTCTACACTGGATAGCACACTCAGGAAGCTTTTCACACTATTTATTCTTTCACATGCAACCATTAGCTTTTCCTTGAATTAGAGTGGTAGATAGCAGTTTCCTTTCTGCATTAAATTTGGCATGTACTGTCAACTCCTTTGCTCATGCGAAATGAATTTCTTGCCCTTTTGAAAAGACAATAATTCATAATGAAAATTAGTAATCATGTCCTACGACACTATTTTCTTGGGAAATTGAGTCAGCGATTGAAGGCATATAAACCTTTCACATGCTTGGAAATTAATTATTTGAGCTCTTCATTGGAATTTGGAAAAATAACTGCGACGTGACACCTTAGCACTTGGTCATGCAGACTATCACTTGGGACTGCCACCGATTTGTACTAATTAATTACTTCTCCTTAACTTCACACACAACAATTCGTACATGGCAGACACAACTGGGTGAGAAATTTGAGTTGGATTTTGGTGGGATTTTCGAGTCAATACTCAATTAGCATCATGCTTATGGCACATAGGTACCTCAAATATTTCTATAAATAGACCCTAAGACAACAACAGAATTGCATTAATTGAATGTGACAAATTAGCATTTGGGTAGTTCAATAGAATTAGGTGTCATGAATACTCCAATTAGGATTACTAGCAATAAGTCTCAGATAGCTTTCTTAGGTGATATTTGTGATAGGAATTTGAAGTGAATGACTAAGAACAAGCATTCGTTGGCTATCATAGCATAGAAGTGGATACTAGGTAGGGACTATATAGAGTACGAAGACAAGTATAGGGTCAATACTGATGTTTTCTCTCATTTTGTTGCCCCTTTGCTTGATATTCAAGTCCCTAAGCCAATGATCCTATGCCTGAAAATTTAGATCTTTCCTAAGTGTTACCTTGGTGGCCTTGGTGAAGTGGTGAGGAACACAGTGTATGGCCTTGGACTCCCCACGGTGAGCGACCTTCGCCGACACATCGAAGAAGATGTAGTGGTGTTGTGGGTGTCATTCTTGAGTGGATTTTGCATTCATTCACATGAAGATCAAAGCAATAGGGTCACTCATGCTTCCATTTCCTGTTGCACTACTATAATGTGGTGCTTTTTTACAACGCTAACTGGTTTACTGAATTTAGGAACCTAGTGTTCCCTCCACCACTCGCCATTGCTGCTGCTGACGCTCTTATTGATGCTAACACTCCTGCTACCATTCCTGATGCTCCTTTTGATGATGATGTTATCCCTTATCCTACCCTTGAAGAATGAACTCCTTACCTGTTTAAAAATCTATACTTTTAATCTATTTTTTGTATATACGCCTAGAAAAGGATTTTATCGTATATATTGAAAAAACTGCATAGTATATATATATATACTCAACAAGTATGGCCTCATAACCATTTTGGAAGTTTAATACAACTTTTATATGATAGTATCTAATGAATATACAACTTTTATGAAAGTTCTATCTCTTTTGCTTTCTGCTATTCTCCATTATGGGTTCCCTTTTCTCTACTTCTTTGAGTACCTTTTTAATTTTTCATATGGGTTTGTTTCTCTGCTTCTCTGAGTTGCTTGGAAAGATTGGTGAACAAAAGAACATAAAATAAATTTTACAATAATTACATATTTACACAGGTAGAACAATTAATAAAGCTTAATTGAACAATTTGAGGTGGATTCCGTTAACTGGAATCCCCAATGCTTCTTTCTCCATATTTTCTAATTTGAATGTGTTGTGTTGCTTGCATTGAATTATCCTAAAAGGGCCTTCCCACAGACTATCAAATTTTCCATGTTGGCCAAGCTTTGCGGCCCTCTCATTGAACTTTAGCACTAAGTCTCCACATTTGAGACCCTAGTCTAAGGTTTTCTTGTTAAACCGCCTCTTAAACACCTATTGGTGGTTAGACATGGTTGTTAGGGCCTTTTCTCTTTTTTCCTGTACTTCCAAAAACTTGGCCAACTAGACCTCCATGGCTCCATTTTCTTCAACCTATAGAGACTTGAGCAGTTGTAGTGTAGGAATTTCCATGGAGATGGGCAATAGTGCTTCCTTCCCATACACCAATTCATACGGCGAAGTATTGAGAAATTTCTTCGGGGTTATTTGGTCTACCCAGAGTGTTGTTCAGAGGTTCTTATGCCACTCCTGATGTTCTGATCTAATTCTTTTAATGAGTTGGACTAATTTTTTATTCATTGACTTGGCTAGGCCATTCCCCTACAGGTAGCAGTTTGAAGACGTTTTTAAGAATATGCCATGATTGAGTGCAAATTGGGATACCTTTGAACCCAGGAAAACCTTAGCATTGTCAGAGATTATGGTGTTTGGCGGGCCAAATCTTGTTACCAATTCCTTGAGAAAATTCACAATCTCTACCTCCATTGCATTCTTCAGGGGCATGGCCTCGACCCACCTGGTAAAGTAGTCTGTAGCTGTGATGATACATTTGAGTCCTGTACTAGAAGCGGGATTAATCATCCTGATAAAATCAAGGCCCCATTGCACAAAGGGTTCATCAACCACTATTGGGTTGAGAGGCATAGCCAAGTTTTTCCTTCTTTTGTTGAATTAGCATTCCTTGTAGGCCTTAACCAAAGAGTGTGAGTCATTGAATATGGTAGGCTAGAAATATTTGGCACACATAATTTTGATAGTGGTGGTCCTTGCAAAGAAATTTCAGCCTGCGAGACTGTTGTGGAAAGTGTCAAGAATTCTCCTTGCCTGTTTTGTGGTGACACACTGCAGAAGAATGCCATTGAAGTTCCTTTTGAAAAGGATCCCTTAAATAAGTGCATATCCACTATTCTGCAATCTATAGAATCTCCTCTTTTAAGAAGGGAGGCCCATCGGGTATTTTCTGATATGCATGAATCTTACTCTATCTGCTAGCCAGTAGCCTTTGGATTCGGGTTCATTTATTAGGACAAGCTCGGGTTGCTCCTCTTCAGCTGCCATTTCTTCGTCATGTTCCAAATACTCGCAAAGTCCTCTTCTCTGAATGGTCTTTGTGGGCTTGACCTCAATATCATATTTGAGGATCTTAGTGATCCAATTGCCCCTTTTTTTGGTGATTTCTCCTTCCATGATATACTCACACATACTGGAATGTGTGACATACACAACCACCTTGTTGCAAGATATGAGGTGTCAGAACTTCTTGAGTCCCTTAATAATGGTGAATTATTGCCTTTCGATGAAGTTCTAGTTCATCTCATAATCTTTTAAGGTCTGGGATTTAAATGCTATCAGATGTTCTCCCTTTCCTTCATCATCTTTTTGGGTCAAAATTGTAGAAATGTTGGATTTGCTACTGAATACATACATTATAAAGTCCTTTGATAGGTTTGGATTTACCAGTATAGGAGCTGAAGAAATAGCATCCTTAACCTTCTCAAAGGCTTCTCTAGCTTCCTTTTTCCATTTGAAAAATTGATCCTTTTTGAGCATCAGGGTGATAGGTCTAATTATTCCTATAAAATCATTAATGAATTTGCTCACAAAATTTACCTTTCCCAGAAAGGACTGAACTCCCTTCTTATTGATTGGTAGGGGAAGTTTTCTGATTTCCTTCACCCGCTCCGGATCGATTGCAATTCCATCTTTGAACACTACATGTCCTAATAGTTTTCCTTGTGACACTTCGAAAACACATTTTTTCGAGTTTAGGGATATCCCAAACTCCTGGCATTTTTTAATGACCAATTCAAGGTGATCAAAATGATCATCCTTGTGCTTGGAGAATATTGTAAGATCATCTAAGTAGATCAAGATGATTTTATTGATCAATTCCTTGAAAATAATATCCATTGCCTGTTGGAAGGTAGCTCCCGCATTTGAGAGGCTGAAAGGCATTTTTGCATATGCAAACGTCCCCCAATTGGTAGTGAACATTGTTTTGTGTCAATCCTTTACCTAGATTTGGTTGTAACTGGAGAAACCGTCCAGTAAAGAAAACATCTCCGACCTTGCCACTGTTTGTAAGATAGACTCCATGGAAGGCAGGGGTAGTGGTCCTTCAATTATGCTCTATTTAGTTCCCATAAATCAACACACAAGTGGATGTAACCGTTCTTCTTTCGAATTGGAACCAGGTTAGATACCCATGTACTATGCTTGACCAAGAAGATGATCTGAGATTGAATTAGCTTGGTCAACTCCTATGCCATCAAGGCTTCAATCTTCGGATTTACTGGCCTCTGCTTCTGGTAGACTAGTTTTGCACTTTTTGTCAGTTCTATAGTATGCTAGATGATTTCAAGATCGTATCCCTTGAGGTCATCATATGACTAGGCCACTAATCCATATTTCTTACAAAAATGGATGAGTCTTTCTTTATCGTGTTGTGGGACATCTTTTCTAACTTTGAGCCTCCTCTCTCCAACCTAAATATCTGCATAGTCACTTTTGTCTGCTACAAACTTCCTTTTTTCATTTCTTGCATCATCACAATCGAATAGGTTTTCGAGAGCGACCAATCCTTTTGGAAGCTTGTTGGACCTTAACTAAATAATTTTCCCTTCGTAGGCTTCGACAATTTTTGGTTGGAGTTGCTCAGTGAACTCTCCCGATTGTTGGATGAATGAGGCAATATGTTTATCACTTTCAAACACTTTCCAGCTTTGATCATTATCTGGGATTACCGGTTGAAAAATCACTCGTATAGAGTGTATGTTATGAATTAAGTCAAAAGCATGATCAAATTGAGATCCGATTGTTGCCATGTGATCTATGTCTGCATTTTTCTCTCTGGGCATTGTCTGGATATTGAAGGCTTCAAATCCATCGATCAGGTCCCAGACTCTATGTCTATAGGATATCATGTAAACATTCTTAGCTATGGAAATCCCTTGAACTTGATTGACCACTATCTCAGATTCTCTGAACACCATTATTTTCTTAATGCTCATTCGCTCTACAAGGCTAAACCTTGCACTGGGCCTTCATATTCATCTTCATTGTTTGAACAAGAAAAATGGAAGACAAATGACCTAAGTGTCTTTTCATTGGATGGGGATGTCAAACATATCCTAGATCCTATGCCAACTTTAAATCTCACTCCATCAAACTGCAACATCCATAGCCCTGAGGCTTGACAATTCTCAAATTCCTTTATGATCTTCATCATAGATGACATAGGTACCTAATCTGGTAGCTTGATAGTTGCCAAAAGATTAGTGTCTATATATTCACTCAAGAGGATCTCCTCTGAGTTCGTATAGTCTCCAATCACCTTCTCATCCTCTAGTAGCTTAGTACAATACATTTCCTCTTTGGTGAAAGAGGTATGAGCAGCCTCAAAGTTGATCATAGCTTCATCAACCACATGTTCTAAATGTAGAGGTTCGGATATTATTTTCATTTTAGCTCCATGCTTGGTCCTCAGGATCAAGTGTGACCAATCTAAAGAAAGATATCCACCTATCTTTGAAATGAATTCTCTGGATAAGCAAAGATCGACCATGGGAGGAATGTCTATGATCATGGTATCTTGTGGAACTATGATACTTGGCCAGGAGAATAGAGTCAAGGGGAGGTCCTTAATGACACCTATGGTTTCAACCTTATCCCATCAAGATGCATAACCCCTCTTTTCAAAGGTTCATAGCTAAGGCCTAAGGCTTCAGCTATCCTTTTGGGCATGACTATGTTGCTAGCACTAGATTCAATCATGGAATTATGCAATAATTTTTTACCCACAATAAGAGTTAGGAAAAAGGGATTCTGTTTTGGCTTATCTCTAACTTTAGTAGAGGCTTCCTCTACACTATTTGTGAGAACTTTGGCCAGAGGTGATAAATCAACAGTCTTTCCCTTGAGTGGTTGCCCCGTTGGTTTAATGATTGCATCTTCCTAGAGGGCCTTCTGCAACAATAACTTCTACTCCAGAATAGCTAAGATATCCCAAAGGGACACATTAGTAGAGGATTTTTTCAATTGTTCCACCATTGAATGGTGATGTATTTGAAGGCTTCTGTTCCTTATCCCTGGTTATAAAAATTTCCCTTCGCATCTAAAATTGTTGTGCAATTGCGAAGGCACTAGGAGTTTGGTCAGAGGTACCTTTGGGCTGCGGGATAACTTGTTCACCCTTGAATCTCTTCTTAGAGTGAGTGTTGTAATCGAATTGCACTTGCAGGGATTTTGATGTGGATGCATCATTTACAAACACCACCTCTTCTTCTTCCATCCATGAGAAGAGTGTGTGGTCGGGAGCTATATCTGTTTCTTGCTCCAGGGACATCCCTTGCATTTGCACGATGAGTATTGTGTTTTCCATCTGGGGAGAGGCATATACATAACCCCCAGGTTCTAATGCCACACCTTGGCTACATTGTTTCACCACCTTTTATTGTAGGTTGCCACACAGGAAATTTTGGGGCATATGTGCATCACCACAGGGGAAGCACCAGGGATTGGTGTCATCAATGAGATTTTTTTCCCCCACCATCAACTCTCTACTCGAGCTTGGGTGAGCACTTTGTAGTGAAGTAGGTAGCGAAACTATTAGATTAGTTGTTTTCTCCTATGGATTTGTGCATGAGCCTCCTTAGAACTGATTTTGTTGGTAGGAATATATTTTTCCTTGATAATTTTGGTAGGTTGGCTTTGGAGGCATAGACTAGTTCTGCTTGATGGTAGTTATTTCATTTGAGATATTCAGCAACAACTCCTTGACATCGCTCATCTCATCTTTTGAAGAACCAGATATGGAAGCAACATTCTGTGGTGCACCCGAATATGTGTACATAGGTTGGGGAGGAGTGGGCGCACTAGTAGATGTTATTTCCTGGGTAGGAACTGAGATCTTAGGGAATATAGGCATAGTGGTGTGAGGTGGAAACTTCTCAGTGTTGATAAGGTTATTCTCTACTTTGACAACAATGTTGTATGCATTCGGTAGAGTGGTCCCACCAACAGACTATATCATCATTGAGATGTCGGCATGGATGGATTTCAAGTAGAACATGAATGCCAACTCAGCTAGAAGGGGGATAATAGCTTGAATCCTTTTCCAAGTTGTGTGGAACCAAACATTGAAGTCAGTCATGGCTTAATATGGGACCCACTTTATGGTCACCAATTGATGATATAGCGAAGACCAATCTCCATCATTCGAAAATATTTCATAGAAAGGATCTCTAAGTTGATCCCAGGTACCGATAGTGTTAGCTTATAGAATGTGGTACCAATCTAGCGCCTTACCTCTTAAGAGTCTGTGAGCAACCTTAGTGCTATATTTTGGTCCGTGACTCGGTGTACCAAACACACGTCCACCACATCTTGTAGGTGTTTGGATGGTGTTTTCGAGCCTTCCTCGGTGAATTTTGGTACAACTTTTAAAGTAGAGGCTGGGATAGGGGGCCAAATGGCGGGTGCTACTAGTGCTATAAGGGGGCTTCCTGCATCCCATGCCACATAATTCCTATTAGCAATTGGAAACATGGTTGGTGGAGGGATAAGAACATTCATTGGATGGGTTCTAGTTTATATTGTTACTAGTGGTGGCACTAGTAAGCCAGGGTTATTTGTTGTTTCAGATCTAGTAACAGGTCAATGGCTCATACACCCATTGTAGATTTAGGTACATTAAAAACAATTCCCATCAAGCATGCCAAAAAAATAAACTATTGATGCCAAAATTTGACAAACAACAGCCTTATGTGAAACTTAGTTAATGGGGGACCAATTGCACTAAACTGAGTGACCTTTGGGTTTATAAAGAAGCTGACTTCTTCCGTAATTTAGGGGTTTGAAATGGGAAAAGGAAGTAGATATAAAAAATAAAGATCTAATCTAAGGCGATGCGCCACAATGTAGGTGTGGGCATGGTAAATCTCCCTTTCTGATGGGACTTAAGGGCCCGTTCAACAATCTACATGTCTTGGAATAACAAAAATCATAGATGAAATCCCAAATAGTCTATTCAATAACATAAATTAACTCCCATACACATTTACTGAAAAGTAGAGTCCAAGACATGGTTTAAATCAACAAAATTATATTGAAATCATAGAAGTTCTACAAATAAACTACTCATTATAATAATGGAACAACATAATGTTTTATCAAATAGCTAATAAATAGAAAGCCCGAACAATAATGGCACAGTCTGCAAGTCTTAATACAATAATAAAAAACAATACATAAGGCTTGGTGTCCATCTATTTTTATGTGTATGTTTCAAACTCATTTTTGGAAAGAAGAAGCAATATATATATAGAAAATAATCCCACTGCCTGAAAGCCAGTAATAGAAAATATTCCTTCATCACAAGCAATGATGTCCACAACAATGATTTCCTAAGGCCGCTGCAACAAAAAGATTTTGAGCCATAGAATGTAGTCACCCTCAAGCCAGATGCATCCTCTACAAATGATGGTGGTGGTCCCAATGTAGAAGCAACAAAACCCTCATGTAGACATATGTCGCTCACCTATGAAGTAAGTTAGGATACGTGGTGATAGAGCAGGGCTTGTCATTGATTTTCCTTTCCTTGTGATGAAAATCCTCATGGAGAAGACACGTGGAGAAGTCTTGTTACCAGTGTTGATTGTGGGGTCCATCCAAAAGTATCCATAGAACAATGCTACGTGGCATGTGAGCAGAGCTTGGTTGAGGAGCGAAGGGAAATAGGCTTTCAAATTCCTGCATTGCTGACATGTGGAAGCATGGTGGGGCTCGAAAGAGAAGCAAAGGAGGAAATCCTTGCAAGTGCATGACGGACACATGGCAATAGCGGGCAAAGCTCTTCAAAAAGGGGCCCAAAGATATTCAAATATATGGGGCACAGGTGGAAGCCAAGAAAAATAGTATTAAAAACCCGAAGGGAGCTCAAGGGATTTTATATCCACACCTTCCTCTTCTTCCTCTCCTTCATTATCCTTGTCTAGAGTAGGCAAGTTGAAAATTTCATCCCCACAGGTTTGTGAATACACATTCTTTTCTAGTGGGTCTCCATCACCACCTCCTTAGGCACTTGATGATAAGGAATGAGGAGCATTACCAGTTTATTTCCTATTGTCGGAGGCTTGGGAGGTACCTTCAACGAGTTTTGAATCTTTGGATCCAGTACAAGGGTGGGATTGCTCAGTTTTCTTTTTAGTCACCCATTCTCGGGTTTTGGTCAAAACATCAACAATTTCTTTTTCTTTAAAATTCTAATCCATGGTAGGAATGGGTCGACTCTCTATTAATTTAGTATATATTGGGTCAACCATGTCAAATCCATCTTCAACAATTCCTTAAAAATCCCATTTCAAATCATAAATGATGATTTGTTCTACTATTAATCTCATCCAACTTCTTCTCCTTACCTCATATTCATCGAAGCAATTCACCCAAGAATCCTCAAGGATGGATTGGTGATTGAAGGTAGGGCCCAATTTCAGATTGTTCTTAATATAATCTTTCAGATCAAAGGAAACATGTTCCTCATATGAGGGCATGTTATACTTGGACAATTCTTTCTCAATATTCAAAGCATTAGACATTGATTGGCAACTATATGCACCAAAACCAAATGGAAAACTGACTTTCAGTCTTTTTCTACCTTGGTACAATCTATTAACATTAGCCAATTGTCTACTCACCTCAATAACCACTCATTTTTCTTCAAGATACTTGGGTCATTTTATAGGGAAACTAGCATATCCACCTACTCTTATGTATGAAAACCTTTGGAATTGAATAAAATGGCTACCATAAAAATCCACAAATTGCATGGCCTCCGAAGATAACCTCATTGCAAAACACCCCTACAATTCCCTAACCATCCTCATGGTAAAAGTGTCAACAATTCTTCTAAAATGAAAGAAGCTCTTGTGAAGTTGGATTTTTTTAAAATAATCATAAATTGGTACTTTTTCTAGAGGAAAATCACTTGGCCTTAATCCAGGCCAAGTCGAGTGCTAGCAAGGGCATATATTAAATATGATGACATAAAGAAAAATCTATTTAGGGTGAAGAACATAATCAACTCATGTAGACAATCACTAATAATCTTTGCCCAGTCTAGGAATTGCTCCTCGCTCAATATGATTTGGATAAAGAAATACATCCATTCTTCGAAGTTGTGAGAATTTTCATTTCCCCTAACCATGTGCAACAACACTATAATATCGGCCACCTCGTCTACAAAATGGTTCCTATGTATGTTGCAGGGAAATTGAGACTTGCCCTTCTTCAGTTTGACAAGCCAATTCTTTGCTATTACATTTCTATAAACCCCTTTCTTGGTAGTGAACTCAATTTGAGAGCTTGTCATGTCCATTGGTGAGTATTCATCCCTTTCCAGAGTTCTCAAATAGGACATGAAGGTAGACCTTTGAATTTTCAAAACAAGTCTGTTATCCTTTATCCTAACTTCCCATGTCTATGAATTATAGTGTTTGATACATTCCAACACTAGTTCGGGACATTACACAGCTATTAGAAATGCAGAGGCCTCAATAAACCGACTACCCACTACTCTTTCAATGATAGATGGAGGGTTAGGTTTGTTAAATTTATTCCACAATTCATCCAGATTAACGGGCCCTAGCCGGGTATCACCAATTTTACATCCTTCGTAGGTTAACCTAGACACATACTCATAACCCACGTATTTAACCCTTGCCATGTGCACTGGTGGCTTTTGATAATATATGCTTTCTTCAATGCAAGAGTAAATAATTCAGAAAACAAGTTGCAATGAATGGAAATTGAAAATACCTTTAATGGTGATCCCTGCAATTTGAACTTTGCATCTCCTCTAGCTCATCCTTATAAATTTCCACAATAATAATGTTTGCCCATTCTTTTATTTCATCAAAATTGGCTTCATGGAAAAACATGGAAGTATATAGAAATTAATACCTTAATTTTGCATTATGACACATGGTAGCTATCACTTTCACTATTCCCCACATAACCATCTTTGAAAAATTTAAAAACAAACGTCTATGGGTGGTAACAAAAGAGGTTCAAAGAACTCTATAAATATGCGCATGAGTTCAAATGTTACGACAAAATACCACCCAAGCTAGTAATCATCATGCCAACAACAAGGTTCGACAAGACACAAAACACCGCTCGGTTTGAACAAAGGAAGGAGATAAAAGGCCCCAAGTAGTAAAGTGGGAGGTTCGATGAACTTAACAAAACACCACTTCGGTTCAAATCATGACATGAAAAACCGCCCGCGTTAAAATGAGATGTGTTCAAATAAGTGGATGACTTAATGAGGTGGGGAATGAAATAATAGTAATAGTGGCTCTAACTAGGGACAAAGATTGATAAGGATGAAGTAATGAACCTAGACCAAAATGGGAGGAAACTAGTGTCTTATCAATTGGGAAACATAGTCAATCAAAATAGAATGCATTCTCCAACAACAAGGAAACAAACCAAAAGAACACCAAAACCCTTAGCTAAATATCTACAAAAGAAAAAGAGGTTGCAAGGCCATCATAGTTGATAGAGCTTTAGATCTTTCCCATTATAAGGAATGGGAAAGAGAGTTCTATCAGGATATGCAAGTTGGAAAGTATTAGGCTCGAACTCCTGAATGATTTTGAAGGGTCCAATCCAAAGTGAATTGAACTTCTTATGAGCACCTTTAGGTTCCCTACGCTTATCCCACAACAAAACTGAGTCTCCAATCATGAACTTTCTTGGTCTGGATTTCCTATCGAAAATATTCTTAACCTTTGCCTGATGTATGGTTATCTTATCTACCATCTCTTCTCATTCCTATATTTTAGTAAAGTACAGAATCCTCTTCTCCAAGGCATCATTGAATTCAGTTTCCTCTATAGCAGTTTGCAATTTATGAACTCACAATTCTAAAGAAAGAGGAAGTGTACTTTCCACCCCATACACAAACTTGAAGGAGGTAATTCCAATAGCCCTTTTGGAGTTATCTAGTCTTCCCATAGGGCTTCACACAACTTCTTATGCTAGTCTTTTTGATTGTCACTGACCAACTTCTTGATAATGTTTACCAATTTTTTGTTACTAGACTCTTCCTAACCGTTCCCCTGAGGATAATAGTCAGCCGAATGGGAGATACAGATTCCATAATCATAGCAAAAAATTGAAAACTAATTGGATGAAAAACTAGTAGCATTGTCAATAACTAGCTTATGTGGAACTCCATACCTAACCATAATATTTTCTTTGATAAAATCATAGACTACTTCAGAAGTAGTTCTCTTGATTGGAATCGCTTCCACCCATTTTGTGAAGTAATCAGTAGCTGTGATAATATGAGTATGACCTCCACTAGACTATGGGCTAATTGGACCAATAAAATCAATATCCCATTTTTGAAACGGTCCATCGATAACCACAGGCTTAAGTGGTAAAGTTGCTAGTTGAGGCCTCCCGCAAACAACTTACATTTCTCACACTTACCCACCTAGTGGTAGGCATCCTTAAACATCCCAAGCTAGTAATATCCATGCCTTATGATCTTGAAGGCAATCACGGTGGAAGAGAAGTGACCTCCACAAGCCTCATTGTGGAAAATGTTAAGCAACTGTTCTTGTTGAGCTTTATCAACACATTTCAAGAAAGTCTCATCTATGTCACGTTTATATAGGGTGTCACTCCAGATAACATACTTATCCACCTTAAATTTTAGATTCCTTTTTTGCTTGCTTGAGAGGTGCTTTGGACATTCTCCGTAAGTAAGTAAGAAATATTAGAGAACCACTCATCTTGTAGACTAACACTCAAAACCAATGGTAAGTCTTCACTTTCTTCTTCTTCCTTCAAGTTCTCTTCCATCAACTTGCAAATTCCCCTTACTCTAACTAATTTTTTAGGATTTAAGTCCAGATCATACTCCTACACATTTTCTATCCATTTACCCCTCCTATTTCAATCAATGTCTTGTTGGGTTAATATGCTCTTGACGACAGGATCCGACACATAGACTACAAAGTTTGAATGTAGAATGTAGGAACAAAACTATTTGACTATTGTGACCACTGAAAATGAATTTTTTTTATGGGAGAGTAATTAAGCTCATGTTTCTTTAATGGATTTCTCATGAAGGCAATGGGTGCTTGGACTTTATCCTCATTTTCTTGTAGTAGTATAACAGATGTGGTGTGTGTTCAAAAGCGTAGCAATAAATAACTAAATCCTTCTTGAAGTTTGGACTGACCAAGATAGGAGCTTGGACAATTGCTTATTTTATGTTTTCAAAAGCTTGCTTCCCATCTTCATTCCATTTAAAACCTGGTTTTTCTTTCATCATATCCATAATATGTTTATTAATTTCAGAGAAATTTGGGATGAATTTTCTCAAGAAACTCACCTAACCAAAAAAATATTTTACACTAGTCCGGGTTGAAGGGAGATTTAATTGCAATAAATCCTTAACCTAGTCTGGATCTATTTTGATGCCTTCTTTAGACACGATGTGACCTAAGAGTTTACCTTCAATGACAACAAAAATAGACTTTTTGGGGTTAAGAGAGATATCATGTTCTTTGTACCTTTGTAAGAATCTTTCCAAATCTTGTAAGTGATCCATTCATTTCTTAGAGAACACTGTCAAATCATCAAGATAAATGACTATAATTTTTTTTTGGAGGTCTCCAAAAGATAGGTCCATAACACGTTTAAATGTAGCTCCTACATTGATGAGTCCAAATGGCATTCGATTATAGGAAAAAGTTCCCCAAGGCGTGGTAAATGTCGTTTTGTGTTGGTCCTATCCTAATACACTAATCTGATTGTAACTAAAAAATCCATCTAACATAGACATCATCTCCAAGCTAGAAACTATTTGTAAAATATGATCCATGTTAGGTAAAGGATAGTTATCCTTTAGTGATGCTTGATTAAGATTTCTAAGATCAACACATATCTGAATCTCCCCATTTTTCTTGCACATTGGCACAATATTTGCTACCCAAGTTGAATGATGTATGGGATATATAATTCATGTCTTTAGAATTTTATCAATCTCTTTAAAAATTTCATTAGTTCACATAGGGTTATAATTTCTTTGTTTTTGTCTAAAAGTAGCTTTCCCTTCCTTGAGTGGTATGTGATGCTAAAATTTTCCATTCATGAAATTCTTCAAATCATCATAACACCAAGCAAAGACTTCCTTGTATTTAATTATCCATGCTATTAATTTTTCTTTCTCTTTTGAAGAACATCTCCCAATATAAACCATTTTGGGAGAATCAGGATCTCCAATATTCACTACCTCAAACCCATCGGAATGTCCAACAAAATTTCTCATCTTTTTCTTGACAGAATGGTCATGGTGATCAAACAAATCCTCAAGAGAAACCAAACCCTTGGGTATTTTATTCCCTTTTAATTGAATAACCTCATCTTGGAGGTCAGCTACATTATCTAGGTAGAAATCCTTACATTGATTGTCACTCCCTTCAAAGAATGCTTGAGCAAAGGCCCCAACATTTTTGAAGAATGTCTAAATTTGTTTGTCATCTTCAAAGACCTACCAATGATTGACGTTATCAGGAATATTGGATCGATAGATAATTTGATCCTATAGGATTTTTTTTTGAATTATGGGTGCAGGAGGAGTAGAGAAGCAGAAAATGCTAATGAATCAACCTTTGTGTTAAGTTCTCTAGGGATGGCTTCTATTGAGAAGGCATCAAAACTCTTGATGGTGTCCTAGACTCGATTGTGGTAATGTTTTAACCTTTCATTCTTAATAGTGAAAACATTTTGCACCTGCTTAACAATTAGTTTAGCATCTCCCAAAACTTTAAGCATCTTTATCCCCATACCCTTTGCCTCAATTAGACCTAACAAAAGGGATCCATATTCAACGGTATTATTAGTATTATCAAACTCTAACTTATATGCAAAAGGAAATTTCTCACCAGTAGGGGAAATGAGAACAACACCCACTCCTAAACCAGCATGAGAACAACTTCCATCAAACTCCATCATCCAGAGCTCGGATTTTGAAATTGAAGCACATGAATTGTTTCCATTTTCTTCTCCAGAGAAAAGCATATAGTTCC